>PVJH01005481.1:0-81220 GCA_004026705.1 Nesogale talazaci
AAAAAGGGGAAGGCCCTCAACAAGATGACTGGCACAGTGGCTGCCACCATGGGCTCAGGCACGGGGAGCCTGGGGAGGATGGCGCAGGACCAGGCAGGGCTTGGTTCTGTGGTGGACGTGGTCGCTATGGGTCAGAGCCGATTCAATGGCACCTCACAACAACATCTTTAGGAGCAGGTAGATGGAGATCACCTAGAGTGTGCTTCAGTGGAGGAATGGGTAAACTTTGGTAGAGAGATATATAATGGAATAGTACGCATCTCTGAAAAATAATGATGAAGCAAACACCTCATGACATGGATATATCATTCTGAGAGGAGTTAGTTGATCCTATAAAGACAAATACTATATGAGACTATAATAAAAGAAAACAATATTTTAAAGTGGTTTTCAAAAAAGTGGTTTGCATACCCATTGAATTAGATTTCTGTGGTTACAAAGAAGCTGGGGGGAGTAAAGAAAGAACAATAAATAAATAAAATTTATGAAAAAATGATAGATGCATAGTAGTATAGACAGATACATAGGTAAACAGATAATAACATAGGTATATTTTTAAGTTAGGAAAATGTTTTCACACACAAATATATTATTTGAGGGGAGGGAGGGGAAAGAAAGATAAATCAATAATGAGAAGGTAAGATACATAATTTAAATTTATATCTATCATATCACATATAAAAAAAGGGAGGATAGGGTCTTGTCCAAAAGACACAGAAGCCAGTCTGAACGAGCTCTCATTGGTCAAAACTGCAATAGTTTTAACAATAAAATAAATCAAATTATAAAATAAATATCCATGAGCTACTAAAAATAAAAATCAATTATCTGAGAAAGGGCTTATTTCAGACTACATAAAGAATTATCAAATATCAACAGTAAGTAAACAAGCAACCCAGTTTTAAAATGGGCAAGCAACTTGAACAGATACTTCATCAAAGAGATAGATGGGTGGCAAATAAGTCCTTAAAAAGATGTTTAAGATGGCCTTTCCCGTACCGTCGCTGTGATGTCGATGCCGGAGAAGGACAGGATCGCTCTCTATGAACTCCTTTTCAAGGAAGGGGCAATGGTGGCCAAGAAATAAGCCCATATGCCACAGCACCCCGATCTGGTGGGCAAGAACGTGCTCAACGTTCACGTCCTGAAGGCCATGCACTCAAGTCACGTGAAGGAACAAGAGACTTTTCTACTGGTACCCTCCCCACAAGGGCACGCAGCACCTCCGGGATTACCTCCACCTGCTCCCTGAGACTGCACCTGTCGCCCTGCCTCACTGCCGCACGAAGACTGGCAAGCCACAACCCCGAGCCCTGCAGGGTGAGCGACCAGTGAGACTGACTCCAGGCCAAAAGAGACACTTAAAGATGGAGCACTGTGCCGACCAGAAAGCCGAGGGGGGGGGCGGGGCCGGTCAGCAACGGGATTCCCATTTAGAGGGGGATTTGGTGGTAGACGTGGTGGGCCACCCAGGAAATGTCAGCCGGAGATGTTTAAGGTCTTTGGTCATTAAGAAAAAAGTACAGTAAATCCATAATGAAATAATATCATACACCTATTAGAGTGGAATGTATATATACCTATACATATAGATACACACACATACATTTTTACTGAAAATAAGTGTTGATGTGAATACAAAATAGTGCATTTCTGGTATAATGCAAACTGGTACAGTTTCTTTTGGGAGTTTCTTTTATTTGGGGGAGAGGGGCATCCACTGCCTCTGGTGGTCATGGGCGCTACCCAGTGCCGCGCCTGAGAGCCGCCGCTGGATTTGAACCGCCAGGCCCGCGGGCTGCAGTCTTGCACCCAACCACTTAGGCCACCGGGGCTCAGCCCAGGAGTTTCTTTAAAAGTAAAACATGGGTTACCAAATGACTCAGCAGTCGCATTCCTGGGTATTTATCCCAGAGTTACCAGGAAGACCTCAAACTGAAAAGTTAGCAGTTGGTAGCCATCTGCTGCTCTGCAGAACAGAAATGTAAGAGCTGGCTCCTTCTCCCTCCGGGACCCACGTCAATGTCTCTTTCATGAAGCAAGTGCACTGCAAGCAACCCAGCTGCACAGGTGACACCTCTTTTGTGACCTGTCCTCGTTCCTCATGAAGCGGTTCTGCTCTGACCCCAGGTTGCAGCAGTTCTTCCAGAACACCCGGATGTGCAAGCTACTCCAGACTCTGCCAGAGAGACCTGCGACAGGGACCTTTGACCTTGGCAGCAGGTGAAGCTTTCCAAGTACTTCTTCAGCAGATCTCAACCCCACCCACCTTCCTTCCTGTTGCCTTGGGACACTGTGTAAATCAATCCCTGTCAACACACACACACACACACACACACACAGAGACCCTGTGAAGCAATCCCGCTTTGTTCTGTGTACTCCGAATCTGGTGGAAGTGACTCCAAGTTAACAGATTTGGCTTCCGGTGTTCTTACCCTAGAAATGGGGTTCTCGATTGAGGTGATCTTGACCCTGGAAAACATTGGGCAAGGTCTGTATGTACTTTTGGTTGTCAAGACGGGGGTGGAGGGCTGGCATTTAGTGGATAGATGTTACCTTATTGTTGTTAAGAGATCCTATAGAGGCAGTTCGGATTCATCACAACCCCATGAGAATCAAAACAAGAACCATGCAGATCAGGCACCGTTGTCACAAGCGTCTCAGCCCCTTGTTGCTGCCTCTGTGCTAATCTACCTCATTGAAGGTTTTCTTTTTTCCTGTCCCTTTGCTTTACCAAGTAGTATTTCCTTCTCAAAGATCTGATAACATGTTCAAAGGGTATGCGATTAAGTCAATACTGAGGAACATTCTGGCTATTCTTCTAATACAGATTTTTAAATTGTATTGCTTGTTTTCTTAGGTTGATATTTGATTATTCTTTTGGTAGTACATGCTATATTTCATATTCGTAGCCAACATCATAATCCAAAGGCATCAATTCTTCTTCATCGGCCAACTTTTGCAATGCATATGAGGTGACTGAAAGTATCATGGTTTGTATTAAACACACCTTAATACACAAAGTGACTACTTTTGAACCCTTTCGAGATCTCAGCAGATTTGTCCAATGCACTGCAGAGTTTGATTTCTTTTTTTGGGGGGGGGGCACCACTGCCCTCTGGTGGGAGTGGAGGACCCAGCCTTGCTTCTGGAGAGCTGCTGCTGGATTTGAACCGCCAAGCCGGTGGGCCGCAGTCCCGCACTCCACCTCTACACCACCGGGGCTCAGTCCGAGTTTGATTTCTTAAATTCAACTTCTCTAGATGTTGATTGTGGATCAACATCAAGATTTTTTTCATTTATCATAATGTTGCTTATTGCTACAAATTCTTCAAGGATTTTGTTTTCTTTATGTGTCCCTATTGGGGGATGTAGTCTTTGCTCTTCATCAGCAAGTGTTTCCAGTTCTCTTGGCTTGCAAGCAAAGTTGTGTTATCTGCATATTGAAGAGTAGAAGAGTCTTTCTCCAAGAGTGACATCACATTCCCTTTCTCATATAGTTTTTCCTCAGATTATTGGCTCAGAATACAGACTGAATAAGTATAGTAAAAAGATACAACCAGGACACACACCTTTCCTAATATTAAGCCACCCAGCATGACCTTATTTGTTAGAACCTCTTGGCCTAGACCAACAGTTCTCAACCGTTGTATCGTAACCCCTTTAGGGGTCAAACAACCCTTTCACAGGGGTCACCTGATTCATAACTGTAGCAAAAATACAGTTATGATGTAGCAATGAAAATAATTTAAAAAAAAAAAAAGAAAATAGGGCTGAGCCCCCGTGGCGTAGTGGTTGTACGCGGGACTGCGGCCCACTGGGACGGAGGTTCAATTCCAGCTCCACAGGAGCAAAGGCTGGGCCTCTTACGCCCACCACCAGAGGGCAGTGATGCCTAAATAAAATAAAATAATTTTATGGATGGGGAATCGCCACAACTTGAAGAACCATATTAAAGGGTCATAGCATTAGAAAGGTTGAGAACCACTAGTCTAGACGCAGTTTCCACATAAATGCAGGTCTGTGTTCTGAAATTATCATTCTTCACATTGATTTACATAGCGTTTATGAGCCACATGGTTGAATGTTTTGGTATAACCAATAAAACACAAGTAATACAGAAAACAGGGAAGTGGGTGAAGGGAGACATTGGGCAGTGTAAGATATGACAAAATAATAATAGTTCATAAATTATCAAGGGTTCATGAGAGAGGGGGGAGTCGGGAGTGGGGGAAAATGAGGAGCTGATACCAACGCCTTACGTAGAAAGCAAATGTTTTGAGGATGACTGCAACAAATGTACATGACACCATGGATGGATGTATGGATTGTGAGAAGAGTTGTACAAGCCCCCATTAAAATGATTTAAAAAAAAAACAAGTAAACATCTATCTGGTATTCTCTGCTTTCAGTCAAGCTCTGTCTGATATCACCAATGATAACTCTTATTCTAAGACTTGTTCTGAAGATAGGTTGAATTTCTAGCCAAGGTCTGTCAACGTCTTGTTTTAATCATTCAAAATGTATTTTACTTGCAAAATGTTACTTGCATGTGATATTGATATTATTTGATAAGTTTCTCATTCTATCAGGTCACTTTTCTTTGGGATGAGCATAAATATGAATCTCTTCAAGTACGCCGGCCAGGTAGCTGTCTTCTGAATTTCTTGGTGTAAACAAATGAGCACCTCCAGCATACCTGCTTATTGAAACATTTAAATTCATTCCCTTAAAATTTGTTTTTCACTGATGCTTTCAGTTCAACTTAAACTTCCGTCCTTCAATACCATTAGATCTTAATCATGGGCTTTACCTCTGGAAACAGTAAAAATGCCAACCTATTCCTTTTGGTATGGCAGCCTTGTGTATCTTTTTCATCTTTTTTTTTTTTGATGCTTTCCACAGAGTTCAAAGTGTCATCATTCTTGCTAAAGTAGAGGGTCAGCCAAAAAAAAGGAAGCCCATCAAGGAGATGGATTGACACAGTGGCTGGAACAATGAGTTCAAACATAACAACTGTGAGGCTGGTGTAGGTCCGGGCAGCATTTCCTTCTGTTGCAAAGAGGGTTACCATTTGTTAGACCCCACCTGACAGCACCTAGCAATATTGTCCAATATTTTGACCATAGAAAAATTCAATATTGCGACTCATGACTTGAGTTGTTCTCAGTTCTTTAAGCTTGATAAATGATCAACTCATTCTTCCCTCTTGACTTCCTTACTCCAAAATTGTACACATTTTAGTTTTTATTTTAATTTAATTCATCCCCCCCCTTTTACTTGTAGAATATAGCACATGCATCGAAAAGCATATATATTTAGTTACACAGCCCATCACATCAAAACAGGAATATGCACATTTAACATCAGACTCCAGGGTAGATGTAGCTAAGCAAAATATAGCTCCAAATAAAAATGGATTTATCCAGTTCAAAGTGTCAACAGTCTGCTGTTGAGAAATCTTTCCCTGGAAAAATAAAAATGTTACTTCACACAAATATCTATACACAAATGTTTGTATGGGCCTTATTCACATTTGTCCCAAACCAAAAAACAAACTGAATGCCTTTTGTCTTGTGAATAAATTAACACCCTGATAAATTCACACTATGAAGTACTACTCAAAGTATAAAGAAATGAACTACTGAGCATACCACAATTTAAAGAATCTAAGCTTATGTGACATACAAGAGACCCACTTTAAATATAAATATACCAAAAAAAGTTGAAAGTCACATGATGGAAGAAGGTACACCTTGAAAACACAAACTAAAAGAAGATGTCTGTTTCTAACTGATACCCAGGACAGAGAGGTGGATTTTGACTCCCACCAACCATATTACCACCTCAGAAACCCAGAAGGAGAGTTCTACTCTGCACTAAAGGGTCATTGTGAGTTGAAATCGACTCAAGGGCTATGGTACACTGATGTCAGACTAAACAGATTCAAGTAAAAAGCATTACTAAGAATTAAAAAGGACATTGTATAATGAGAAAATAGGGAGGAGGGATATCAGGAAGGTATCACATTTTAAATATGTACACAGTATCAAAATGTAAATAGTTTGGGAAGTTAAAAGGAAAACTAGAGAAATTCATAGTAACAGCAGAAGAATTTAACACCTGTCTGACAGACTATGCAGGAAAGCACCAACAGTGGTGGAGTACAGCTTATTAATAAAATTAATAAATTTGACTTAACTATCTTCCATAATTGTTGTTCTTGAAGGCCTTCCCCTTTTCCTCTGCCCCTCTACCTAGCATGTTGTCCTTCTCCAGGGACTAGTCCACCCGACAACACGGCCAAAATAAGTGAGAGGTCTCACCATCCTTACCTCTAAGGAGCACTCTAGCCTTACTTTTTCTGAGACAGATTTGTTTGTTCTTTTGGAAGTCCATGATACTTTCCCTATTCTTCACCAGCACCCAGATTCTTCCTTGGCCTTCCCGATTCAATGTCCAGTTTTCCCGCGCATGTAGGGCCAGGCTTGCGCCCGGTGCACCTTAGTAACTTGTTACCACAAAGTGACAGCCTTGCTTTTCTTTTTTTTTTTTTAAATCATTTTCTCGGGGGCTCATACAACTCCCATCAGGATCAATACATCCACCCATTGTATGAAGATCACATTTGTTGCCATCATCATTCTCAAAACATCCTCCTTCTACTTAGGCCCTTGGTATCAGCTCCCCATATTTCCCCTCCCTCCCCTCGACCCCTCCCTCATGAACCCTTAATATTTTACAAATTATCATTATTTTGTCATATCATATACTGTCCAATGTGTCCCTTCACCCAGTTCCCTGTTGTCCATACCCAGGGAGGAGGTTATATGTAGATCCCTGCAATTGGTTCACCCTTTCTACTCCATCTTCCCTCCACCCTTCTGGTATCACCACTCTCCCCACTGGTCCTGAAGGGATCATCTGTCCTGAATTTCCCATGTTTCTGGCTCCAGCGTACATCCCCTGGTCTAGCTAGATTTGTAAGATAGAATTGAGATCATGATAGTGTAATAGTGGGGGGAGGAAGCATTTGAGAACTAGAGGAAAGTTGCATCTTTCATTGTTGCTACACTGCACCCCGACTGGCTCATTTCCTCCCTGCGACCCCTCTGTGAGTGGATGCCGCTTCATCTACTGATGGACTTTGGGTCCCCAATCTGTATTCCCCCTCATTTATAATGATATAATTTTATAATTTTATAACTGATTCTTTTGACACTTCATCATAACACAGGTTAGTGCGCTTTTTTCATATGGGCTTTGTTGCTTCTGAACTAGATGGCTGTTTGTTTACTTTCAAGCCTTTAAGACCCCAGATACTACATCTTTTGAAAGCTGGGCACATCAGCTTTCTTCACCACTTTTGCTTATGCACACATTTGTCTTCAGTGATCGTGTCGGGAAGGTGAGCATCATGAAATGTCAATTTAATAGAACAAAGTGTTCTTGCATTGAGGAAGTACTTGAGTGGAGGTCCAATGCCCATCTGCTGTCCTACTACTAACCCTATAAGTATATGCTCACTGATCTATTTCCCCATCATCTTATATAAATATACTCACCTAAGTACATGCCTTCATTTAGACCTCTAGTAATGCCGTTTACCCTGCCCCCCAGTTCTTTCCTCTATTTTCTTCCACTTTCCTCTTGTCCCACTATCATGCTAAGCCTTCAGTAATTTCTCTCTGTTACATTACTCTTGATTAATCCCTATCAGGCCTCTCACACCCACCTTCTCATTAATTTTGAATCACTTCTTCCCTTATCTCTGGGTTGGTCACTCCACCTCGTTTCCCCCACCTCCCCATCTCCCATGCTCTTCCAGAAACATTAATCCCATTGTTTTCTCCTCCAGACTATCTTATTAAGCCTATCTTATCTAGATAGACATGCAGAGAGAACACTATGTCCAAAAAAACAAGGCATCCTAAGATGAAGCGACCAAAGAAAATAAAACGATGACAACAATAACAAAACACCCAATGTCCAAAAAATATATAGATAAATTAAAAATGAAAATAATAAAAGATAAAAACCTGTCAATAGTTCAAGGTCTGTTTGTTGACCTCGAGGAGTGTCCCCTGGTTCAGTTGGACGGAGTGCAACACCCTGGCCCCAAAGTATGTCCTTGGCACTCCCTCGGCAACTCCATGCTCTGCTGCACACCCTTAGTGTTTTGCCATGGTGTGGTGGGGTCAGACAGGGTACAATCCTGACCCTGCTTCTCCATTGTTGTCCCCTTAGGGCCTTGGGTCAGCAAGGGACACTGTGTTCCCTAGTGGGACTGGCCATACGGTCTTCTCTATGTATTGGTTGTTCTGAGTGGAGATATTGTCCTCAAGGCTCGGTGGGTCAGGATGCACTCCACTCTCTCTTCCTCCCCCTTCCTTTGTTCTCATGTGCTGTAGTCAGGCATGTCCCACTTCCCGAGCTGTAGCTTCAGTGGACAGCCTTGCTTTTCAACACTATAAAAAGGTCTTATGTGGCAGATTGACCTAATGCAATGCATCCTTTGATTTCTTGATTGCTACTTCCATAAGCACTGATTGTGGATCCATGTGTGGTGACAACTTCAGAATTTTCTCTATTTACCATGCTGTCATCTGTTGGTGCAGTTGTGAGGATTGTATCTTCCTGGCATAAATTGCAATCCATATTGAAGGCTGTAACCACGATCTTCATCAGCAAGTGCTTCAAGTCCTTATTTTCAGCAAGCGAGATTATGTCATCTGCATGTTACAGGTTGTTAATGTTCCTTCCTCCAATCCTGGTACCACACTCCTCTTCATATAGTTCAGGTTCTCTGATGACATACTCAGCGTAGATTATTGAATAAGTATGGTGCTTGGCTGCAATCACGGTTTGCACTATTGATATGCTCTTAGCAACTTCAGTGGGAATCCATTGAGTATAGGTGTTGCTCTAGTTGCCCCACTGATCATTATGTCTGCTTTGACCAGTGCTCCATGTCTTGATTTCTAAACCTTTAGAAGTAGTGTAAGTTTTCTTTTTCAAGCATGTCATAGCCATTCTAGATCCTTTTCTTTTTCTATAAACTTCTAGAATCGGTTTCTCAGTTTTAGCACCCAAAGTCTTTAATTTCAGTGTATACATCTCCAACAGAAGTATCTAACTAAATTATGCTTTGTCTCCTATTTAAAATTTTTTTAAATTTTATTTTCAAAACGTTCCTTGCTATTCCTCAAAAGTTAAACATAGGCTGTGGCCCACTGGGATGGAGGTTCAATTCCAGCAGCGGCTCCACAGGAGCAGAGGTTGGTCCTTCTACTCCCACCACCGGAGGGCAGTGATGCCCTCCCCCCCAAAAAAAGTTAAACATAGGGATGACTAACTTCCAGTGAGCCTAGGGCAAGCCAGAAATAAATAGGAAGATAGAAAGCAACGTAGACAACTACGGTGTTGCCATGAGAGGTCTGGAAGGTTGAAAGGCTATAACCATGAAAAGATAGCCTGGAAAGGACTGAAGTGACTTGCCTGCTCTCTAATGCAGAGTGGCTGGGGGTGGGGGTGGGGCAATTCGAACCAGAAGCAGCCATGAGAGCCTGATACCGAAAGAGGCTGATCATTCTCCTAACTACCCCCACACCTTCACTGATCTTCAGACACAGGCAGCCCTGTAGGTCCTGGCTCACTACTGTGGCTGGGAGCTGGGGCAGTTCCGCCATTGCGTGGCAGCCACACCTGAGTCATAGCAGTGGGACTGAGGTCACCTCAAGATGAGCATTGCTTGCTGCGCATCTTCACACCTAACCAACGGCCAGATCTGCGCCAAGACTCTGTGGCCTTGGAGGAATGTCTGTACAGAACGAGGCAGCTGTGAGCACATTTTCAGAATATATATGAGGGGTACCCCCCCAAATTGGAACTTTTCCCAAGGTTATGTATTTAAACTTTTTTTTACAAAACAACTTTATCACCTTCAAAGTACTCTCGATTACACTTAATATATTTGTCAAGTCTGTGATTCCATTCTTAGAAACATTTTTCAAACTCATCTGTTTGGATGGCTGACAGCACTTTCCTTGGTGCTTTTTTTCTTCTTCACCTCTTCTATGGCGTCAAATCACTGTCCTTTCTTGTCCCTCTGCATTTGTGGAAACAAAAAAGAAGTCGCTTGATGGAGTGAGGTCAAGTGAGTCAGTTGCATGGGGCAAGAGAGGCGTACTTTTGTTGTTTTTTTCCCCAAAACTGATGTGATGAGATAATTGTGTGAGCAGGTGCATTGTCATGGTGTCAAAATGAGTCCGGTCTACCATAAATTGGGCTTTTTTGTCACACACTGTTATATAGCCTTTTCAGAACCTCTAAATAGAAAGCTTGATTAACAGTCTGACCTGGTGGAACAAACACCATATGCACTACAAGTAGATATTTTTGTCTATTTGGGAAGTTGACAGACATCCAGAATGAGATTTTCATCAGTTGACATTTCACCTTTTTTGAACTGAGAAAACCATTCATACACTTGAGTTTTTCCCATTGTGCTATCCTCATAAGCTGTGTTCAACATCACAACAGTTTCTGCAGCATTTTTCCTGAGCAGGAAACAATTTTTCACCACTGCATACTGTTCTCTTAAATGGGCCATCACAAAAACGAGGTTCGAGTGAAACTGCTTTTCTGAAAAAAAAAAAATCACTGTGCCTAGAGAGAACCTTCCCAGGCAATGCCACTGTGTGCACTAACTCAGAACGAGTTGCTTGATGCTCACCTAGGGGGGAAATGCATAATATGAAAGCTCTGCCCAGTGGAGCTTTTTTCCATTTTCCTTGTGTGCTGATTCCTGCAATAAGCTGAGCAGGTGCAATTTCCAAGTTCACCTGCCACCATGGGGCCCCAGCCACTTCTTGTCTCTTAAGGACTCTTCGTTGTAGGAAATTTAGGCATGAGTAACTGATCAAATTTGATGCTGCTACCCCACCCAGAGTGGCCTGGTAGACTACTGGGTGCAGCCAGGCTCAGGACATGGGCCAAACATCTCGGGAAATCATGTCTCCCTACAAATATTTTGTGTGCCTCCCAAAAATGCTAGACATAGAACTAACATGTGACCCAGCAATTTCATTCCTGGATATATACCAAAAACAATGAAAAGGATTGACTCAAACAGGCGCTTGTACACCAATATTCAATGCAGCATTACACCTCACAGTAGCCAAAAGATGGAAAAGCCCAAATGTCTCATCAACAGACAAATGGATAAATCAACTTTGATACATACAATGAAATACTACTCAGCCATAAAGACAAATGAATTTCTGATAGAATGTTTAATTCTATTATACATAAGTTCACTATGAGTTGGAACCGACCCAATGGCATCTGACAAATAAGGATACACCTTGAAAATAATATGCTAAGTAAAATAAGTTAGACTCAAAAGGACAAATACTATAGGATCATACTTATATGAAATATTCTGAATACACACAAATGCACAGAGACATACGTTTGTTTCTAGTTACCAGGGTAAGATGGGAGTGGGGAAAAGGATAGTATTGTTAAGGGATACTAAGTCTATGTTAAGAATGATTGAAGAAGATTTAAAAAAAAAGAATGATGAAAATGGATTAAAAATGTAAGGGATAAAACAACAAAACTCTCAGAGGAGAACATGCAGGTTAATCATGATTTGGATTTAACAATTATTTGTTTATATACAGTGTCAAAAGCACAAGCAAGAAAAGAAAATTAAGGGATAAATTATACTTCAGCAAGTGTTTGTACAACAAAGGGCTTTAATAAAGAAAGTTGAGATAGCATTTGATTATGAACGGATGGTATGAAAGAAATTCAAGTTGCACTGAAAGCATTGGCAAAAACAAGGACATTCAGTGCAGCGTTGAAGAACAGTAGTAATAATGATATTGATTATCCTTTTCCATTACTAATATTTAAAATTTCAAAATTTCATCATTTTACATGATACTTACTATTAAGTTCTTGATGAATATTTTAAAAGAAATTAATACATGAATTTAATCATTCAATAAATATTTAGCCAATATAAAGATAAGTCAAAAGTATATAAAATCATGGAAACTTTTATTAAACAAAACTATCAACATGCAAAACTATTATTTCAAGATGTATCCTCTATCTATGTGCACACGTTTCTGAGGAGGGTGTTCCCCACTCTCACCCTCCCCACAACTGTGCACCTCAGCACTTAGCACAGATGGACAAGGGTTTGTGTTCCTTTTAAATGTTAACTTTGAGGAACAAAAGAAATCTGAAGGGGCAAGATGGGGCTGTAGGTTGGGCAGGGTGGTGTTTCCCAGTGCAATGTTTCCCGACCTTTACTGCATCCTGGACTACCCTTGCAGAATGAACAGTGTTCTCAGGAAAAAGAAAGTCCTTGGGGCAATTTCTCTGGCCTTTTTCTCACCAAGGCAGTTTTCAATGTTCTAATCCCCCCCCCCCGCATTGTCCTGTGCACTTCCAGAAATCTATGAAAATGACCCCCTCGAGATCCCAAAACATGGCTGCCCCTATCTTTTGCCCCAAGCGCTCAGCCTGGAATTGAATTGGCCTACAAGATCCCGTTGGAAACCACTGCTTTGATGGGATTTTCTTTTGAAGGGCCCTTAATGAGACTAAGGACCTCTGGTGGACTAGTGATTACGAATTGGGGGTGCTAACCACAAGGTCAGCAGTTTGAAAGCACCAGCTCTTCATGGGAGAAAGACAAGACTTTCCACTTCTGTGAAGAGTGACTCCTGCCCCATAGGGTCACTGCAACCCTGCCCCAGACGATCACTATGTGTTGGCATCCACTTGAGGGAAGTGGGTTCGGAGTTGTTAATGAGACTAAACCAGGTATGTGACCAAGGAAACTTGTCTGCAGCCATTCACAGATCACAAATATATGCTGACATATATTTTGTTCGAAATAAGCATATGCAGATCTAAACTGGTTCCTTAGGAGTAATACTATTTATAGTCATATTTACTAGATGTCAAGTATTATTCTAGGCATGTGGGACACATGCGTAAATGAAACAGACAGACCCCCAAAGTTCTGCCCTTGCAGAGGTTCTATTCTAATGGAGGGATATGCTGAATAAACAAGAAAATAAAAGGCATGTAAAATGATGATAAATGCTACTAAAGAGAAAAACAATGGAATCCGACTCAACCCAAGTGATTTTTGTAAACAGAAGCAGTTTATGCTTCAGTTACTGGGCGTTAGTTTGCATTGTTAGTACGTGTTCTTTAAACCTTTTGCAGCTATAGTCCAAGAGTTTTGCTATCATTTTCTTAGTTTTTGTGGCTTTTTGTACTCTTTAGATTAAAAAAAAAATATGTCCTAAGAAAGGGTTTTTCGAAAAGAACCATTATCATAAGGAACTAGTTAGCCATGTTATTGATATTGCTGATGATAATTTAGTAAACTCTTTTAGAAAACAATTCAGGAAATGCCAACAGCAGACTGCATTAAACAGAAGTTTTTTTAGAGAAAGTCAGCCAGGTCCCTGTGAAAAAGGCAAAGAAGGGGGGAAAAAAACCTCCTGAAAAGCAGCTACCAATTGATTTTATGGAAGGGGATTCCCCTTCCAAATCATGACTCTCTTTCCATACCTCTTCTCCACATCTGTGTCCACAGATTCAGAGCTTCCTCCATCTCAAGGTCTGGGCCATACTATAGTTGTTGAAACATTTTTAAATGTTGTGTTAACTACTTAATTTATATTATTTAACTCTGAATGTTTCTACTTTGAAATTTCTGTGTCATGTTTTGTATGAAAAGGCAAGGTTAGGGTAAAAACGTGGTGGCTGAGAATGGATTAATCCGTTTTCAATTATTGCTTATGGGAAAAATTGATTGAGAACACCACTGCATTGCATCTCACTCGACGCTCCTTCTAGAATGGATTAGTGTCGAGGTCTGGGGTTCTGCTGCAGGTGAGGTTAGGTCAGGTAGGTCTTTATAGACGCGTGTAATGAAACCCAAAGAAACCCACTACCTTTGAGTAGCTTCAGACTCCCCGGGACCCAATAGACCAGGGTCAAGTAGAGCAGTGTGTTAGTCCAGGTAGACGAGAGAAACACAAGAGGAATGGAACATTGAGAAAGCCTCCCCACCCAGTCCAATTAAAGGCCCTAATTTTTGGTCCGATATTTGCCCATATGTCTGATAGCAGTCCATAAAGTCTCCTTCTGACTCATGAAGGATGTGCAATTTTTCCCATAATCAGGACAATCACAGGCCAGTGGGTGCAGAGTCTTGTGTATCCAGCGGCAGTAAAAGCATCCTGGCACTGGCAGGAGTCTCTCCATGGTTCCGCATTTCCAGGACTCTGGGTCCATCAGCAGTATCCATGGCGGTAGAAGCATTTCAGCGCTGGCAGGGGTCTCTCTGTGACTTTTTTGGCTTCAGAGGTCTGGTTCCATCAGGGTAAGCCCGCGTGGCTTCTCCTCCAGTTCCTAGGACTCAGGGTCTATGCTGCCATCTTGTCAGTAGAGCGTCTCCAAGGAACTGAGACTAGTCTCTCACCTCCAATTGGAAAATACTGCGAGAATTCCCAGAATTCTTAGGAGAAAGCCATGCCCACACAGAGGCCTCATTGGCTAACTCCAGATTGACAGGCTAGACTCCACCCCTACACTCCCAGTGCTGAAATTGGCACAGATCAGTAACTGCCGCAAGCAGCACTAACAGGTTTCCAAGACTATAAATCTTCACAGAAGCAGATTACTGCCTCATCTTTCTCCTGCAGAGTAACTGGTGGGGTTGGACCCCTGGCCTTCCAGTTAGCAGTGTAACACTTAACCGACTTTACCACCAAGGCTCCTTTAGACGATTATAATTACTTAAATTTTGACTGAGATGGGCCCATGGTAGGTGTTGAGTAGGTGGAGAACAAGTGGTAAGAAAACAGGAGGGAAATTCATCAGGAAGCTGCAGCAATGAAAGCAGGTAGATTTGCTGGTAGCTTTGGATGAGGACCAGGAGCAGTGCTGGGGGTGGGGTGGGGAAAGGGGGCAGGAGATTAATAAACTATGGGGTTGGAGAGAAAGGGGTGTGGAGGACTATTCGCACACAGCTCATGGTTTTGTTTGCTTAGTAAATGAATAGGAATTACTTTTATTGAACACTTTTGTCTATGTGTACTCATGGCTATATGGTTTTTCTTCTTTAATTTATTAATGCCATGAATTATATAAATTTTATTATGCTCTATAAATTTTGTAGTCTTAAGGACATGATGATATAGTAGTCATTTGGAGTTACATTTTTATACTTTGCTGAATTTAGTTGCCAAAATTTATCTAGTTTTGCATCTATGTTCATAAGTAACATTGGCTTATATTTTTCTCACTAATGTTGCTTTTTTTGTTTTGCTCTTTATGGAATCACTGCCCTGGTGGGAGTAGGAAGTCCAGCCTTGCTCCTGGAGAGCTGCTGCAGGATTTGAACTGTCCACCCTTTGGGCCGAAGTCCTGCACACAACCACTATGCCACCAGGGCTCAGCCACCTAATGTTGCTTTCATCTAGTTTTATCAAGTTAACAAAAACTTGTTAAAATAAAATATTAGGGAACATTCTTTTTTATCTTCGGTGGAACATTATATGAAATGAAGATTGGCTTTTCCTTAATGGTTCAAAAAATTTGCCAGTAAAATAGCTGATCTTGATGTTTTTATTTTTGTCCTGGTGAATATATTTTAAACTATAGATTCTATTTCTTTAATTCTTGTATGCTTATTGAAATTCATTAATCGGAGTCTGTTTTGCTTAGCAATCAATCTATATTTTACGATAGTTGACAGCTGTCTTCTAAGTTTCAAATGTATTGTCAGGCAATCGGTGATAGAATTACTTTATAATCATCAAGGTCATTGGCTCCCTCCTCACTTGAGTACATTAGAGACTTTACTTCATTGCCCTCCAGCTTCTCCATTCTCATTCCATTTTCTAAGTTACAATATTTGAAACTGTATGTTTTCTGACAACTTAGCTTTGAAAATGGGTAGTTTTGTCACCATATCTTCTGCAAAACAATGCTAGGAGAAAGCATGGGAATCTAACTGCTATTTGAAACATTGTATAGGTAAATAGGCTTTGAATTCCAGATAAGTTATGTGTCAGTGAACTGTAGAAGTAAAGTATTCTGAGATAAGGAAATGCCTGTATTTCTAATGAGATATTTCTCGAGAGCTTCAATATCCAGTAAGATTTTCAAAAACTTCTATTTTCAGTATAGTGCAAGTTACTATTTCCCAATCTTGTCCCTATAGACATCATATCTCTGTCTTGTTATGGAAGTGTGAATGATAGCTCAGTGGTGTTTCTTTTTAAGGTATCCTCACCTGAGCCCCAAGTACAAGGAATCTTTTGACGTGGGCTGTAACCTCTTTGCCAAGTTTTCGGCATACATTAAGAATACACAAAAGGAAGCAAATAAGAGTAAGATGCCATTTTTGAAATTTATTTTTCTCACGGGTTCACAGTCACATTTTTGCTCCTTAGCCTAATCTCTTCTTCTCAGATCTATCTTCTGAAAGTCCCTTCATTCAGCTATATGGGATTTTAAATTCAAGATTGAATATGGAAATTACCAACAGCTCAATGAATGGCATTGGCATGTTACCATTAAGATTCCCCTACATGGTAGCATCTGCCATTTCCCATAACAGATTTCCTCTTCTGTTTACTGCCCTCTCAAGTTCACAATGAAAGCTATCCATTCCCCACTTTCTGCTTTCTGTGCTAAACACTAACAGATCACCGCTTTTCTTCCTTGGACTCTCTTCCCAATGCACCTCCTGAGAAAAACTCAAAAACATTTTCACTCACTGTTTGGTTAAACATCTGAATATCTTATCAGTGGGCCGTGGGACATTCTAAATAGCTCTTTCGATCAGGAACTCCACGGTAGACACTCCCAAACATGTGAAAAGCATAGTGAGAATGTATGTACTCATGAAGACAAAGGATTTATAAGTGACCCATTACTTCATTGTCTCAGATTTTGAAAAATCTCTGCTCAGAGAATTTAAGCGTCTGGATGACTACTTAAACACCCCACTTCTGGATGAAATTAATCCAGACAGTGCTGAGGAACTCACCATTTCCAGAAGACTGTTCTTGGATGGAGATCAACTGACATTGGCAGACTGCAACTTGTTACCCAAGCTGAACATTATTAGAGTAAGTTTTATAGGACAAACTGAAAACTCTGGGGATTGATTTGTGAATTGACAATGCAAAATACAGTGACCTTCCAGTATGAAGTGGTCATGTGATGATGTCATTGCTGTCATCATCGTCATTTCCTTTTACTCCTTAGAGGAAAGATCCAAAATGGCTTCCTCTGGCAAACATGAAAACTGCTTTGTTTCCTTCTAAATCAGAAAATGTTCTCCACTGCCTTTCTATAAATAAGATGATAATACTAACTTATTTCACAAAATTATTGAGCAGATTCAGTAAACCAAAGCATGTTAAATGATTATACTATACCTAGAACACACCAATAATAAAAATGAGGATTGTTAATGTTAATATGATTCCATCATTAATTTAACAAATATTTATTGGCCGATACTGTATTCCAGGCCCTGTGCCCAACACAGCACATACATCAAGACATTAGGTATAATTATAACCCCAGATAAGATTTTAGTCTACTTGAGATAAAGCTATGTGCTTCATTTCTAAATTCCCTTCCTCTAAATATATTCATAATTAAAAACAGCATCAATATAACTATATGATTGCAAGCATATATCTTTGATTTCATTGGTAGGCAAAATATTGAAATAGTAAATTCCTTAAGAAAATGGACTTCATTTTCTAGTACCTTTTGTGTGTGTGTGCTATCAATGCCCTGGTAGGAGTAGGAAGTCTAGTACCTTTTTAGTACATAAGTTGTCCTCAATGATCTTGATATTTGAAACATGTCTCTACATAGTAGCCAAATTATTGGTTGATTTTACAACTAATGGATTTTTCTTCTTTCTTCCCAAACTTCAGATTGCTGCAAAAAAATACCGCGGCTTTGACATTCCAGCAGACTACGCAGGTGTCTGGCGCTATCTCCGCAATGCTTACGCCCGTGAGGAATTTACCCACACGTGTCCTGAAGCGAAAGAGATCGAAAATATTTATGCAAGTGTGTCCAAACAGAAGAGCTAGGGCTGCTTTTCCAGTGGGAAATGCTCTCTCAGTTATCAGGTTGCATTTGTTATCATATTAGAAAGGTTTTGGGAAACAAGAATATGGGAATATTTCTACTCTGCTCCCCTATTCACCTTTCATGAAAAATAATTATTTATTATCTGCATCTGGTTAGCCGCATCTGTCCATTGTATATTTTACAGATCTTCACATTTTCACTTCATTTTCTTCATTCACATGATATAACCTCTACAGCCTTGAATAACATGGAAAGCATCACGATGTTTTTGCTTTGTTTGAATTTGTGAAATGCATTCTGTGTAAGCTAAGCAGACGTCTGAAGTCACAAATTACATCCTACGTTTTTTGGAAAATGATGTGTCCACACATGTAATGCACATAAAATGACAAAATTAAATAAGCCAATCCTGTCACAGTGTATCCATTCGGATAATGCCCATGTCACATGACAGTTCCTGAAACAAGTTTTAGCTTCTTTCACCTGTTATCCTATATTACCCATAAATCTGATCATTCTGTTCCTTTTCTTTAATACTTTGTTTATATGTGCAAAGATAATGTTACTTTTGTGGATCTCTGTGCCTTCATACTTTCTGGCGTCACTGCTCCACTCATGAAAATGATGGTGTTACCTTATCATGAACTCATAGAAATTAAAATTTGTAAATCACCTTTGATCTACTGGTAAGTACTTTGGGCTCAAACTTGAGGTAATATGGAGAGTCTTCAAAAAGTTGGTGGAACATTCTATTTTCTTTAAATTCCATTTTTCCCATGACCTCTTAAAAAGCCCTTCATATAAACCCAGAAACACCACAAGTGGATGGCTTGAACAAGTAGGCATTTGTTCCATCACAGAGGAGGTATGTGTTTAGCAGCCAGTATCTGGGACAAGCTTTCTTTTATCTAGATTTAACAATCTAATACCACCTCCAAGATAAAGCTTAAAATGTCCTTCTGGATGATGAATATGACAACATTTCTGTTGATTTTGTCATTAATGCCATAATAAACTACAGGATTGTCCAATTCAAAAGCACCATACCAACCCATTTCACCTTATTCAGGATTATGATAACCTAGGTTATCATTATGCATTTCATTTCATTTCTCTAATTTCCAATTTTCCTATACTCAAACTTTGTACCTTCCACATTCTAATTACTTATAGATGCTGACAGCTGTTTCCTTTCATTTTGAGTCACTACCCATCAGCAAACAAGGGTCCTGAAAGCTGACACCATCCATGTCATTATGGCGGACTCTACTTTGAGGAGGCATCTCCTTCTCAGTTGCAATTTGAGTGCCGTCCCACCTAAGGGGTTCATCTTCTGCTTCCATTTCTGACAAGACTCTGCTGCTATTCACAAGGGTTTTCAGTGACTCGTTACAAGGAAATGGACAGCCTGGACAGAAATGAACCGAAAGCTCAGCTGAAACCTGTTCAGATTGGGTGACCCTGCTGATATTTGAAATACTGGTGGCATAATGTCCAGAAACACAGCAACATGCAAACCACCACAGTACAACAAATCGACAGACAAGTGCTGGACAGTCTTTCTTTGTATTGTGTTACTTTTTGTATTTCAGTTGTGTGTTGAAATCACACATTTGGTTTCTTATTCATGTTTACATCTTCTCCTTTTTCTTTCAGTGGATTGTCAATCCTTTCATAAAACTAACTTTTTAAAAACATTTTATTAGGAGCTCTTAAAGTACGATTACAATCCATAACTCAATTAGATCAAGCATTATTGTACAACTGCTGCCATCATTATTTTCAAAACATTCCTTCTTCTTGAACTCCTTGATATCAGCTCCCCTTTGTCCCCTCTCTGCAGCATCCTATCCACCCCCTGGACCCTTAATATGTTATTATAATTATTACTTGGGGGTGTTGCCATGACTTACACCATTCAATGTGCCCCTTCACCTAAAATTCTGTTGTTTGTTACCCTCCTGTACCATCAGAGATCCATTACTCTGATGACTGTTTCTGAGGGTTTTGTGCACTGAAAGATCTTGACTGTACCCATGTACATCCACAGGTCCAGCAAGATTAGTTAGGTAAAACTAAGACAATGACAGAGGGAGGAGGAAATTTTAAAGAACTAGAGGATAATTATGTGCTTCATCTGTGCTCTACTGCACCCCCGATGTATTGTCCCTTCCATGTTGCCCTTTTGTGAGGGACTGTCCAATTGCCTTACAGTTGGATTTGGAGTCTCCATTTTGTCTAGGTTCCTTCACATCAATTTGATTACATGTTTTTGAACTTCTGATACCTGTTCCCTTCGACACCTCATGATCACACAGGCTGATGTGCTTCTTCCAGATGGGCTTTGTTGTTTCCCTGCTAGATAGCCACTTATTTAACTTCAAGTTTTTAAAACCACAGATGCTATATTTTTTTAATAGCCACGCACTATCAGCTTTTTTTTCACTATATTTACTATGCACCCATTTTGTCTTCAGCGATCGTGTCAGGAAGGTGACTATCATACAGGGCCACATTATTAGAACACACTGTTCTTATATGGAGGTGAGATTTAAGTAGAGACCTAAAGTCCATCTACTTCTTTGTTTTATTTGCATATGTACATAAAAAACATACCTATATTTACATACATTCTATCTACCTTTATACATATATACAAAATTACTTCCTTATTCTTTCTTCTATATTATTTTTTCCCTTTCCTCCTGTCCCAGTATCATGTTCCGTCATCACTGGCCTCTCCGTAATTCCTCTTGGATACATTAAAAACCAACTTTTTATCTTGCCGATTCTATTTTTTCCTGTTTTCTGAGTCATCACACAATTAATAACAGTAGCAAAATTACAGTGATGAAGTGGCAATGAAAATAATGTTATGCTTGGGAGGCCACCACAACAGGAGGAACTGTATGAGGAAGGTTGAGAACCTCTGCTCTTTGGCCTTCCTTATTCAGTGTCCAACGTTCACGTGCATATGATGCCATGGAGAACACCAAGGCTTTGGTCAGGCGCATCTTTGTCCTCAAAGCAACATCCTTGCTCTTCAATATTCTAGAGAGACCTTGTGCAGAAGACTTACCTAATACAATATGTCTTTTGATCTCTTTCTAGTATATGTGCTCCTGAAGCGAGCATGTCTTTTGATCTCTTGACTGCTCTTTCATGAGCATTGAGTGTGGAGTCAGCTAAGGTGTGCTAGTCAGGGTTGACCAGAGAAATGAATCCAAAGACATTCATATGTGTGTAATAGAGAACTTTATATCAAAGAGTAATTATATAATGGATGAATGGATGGATTGTGATAAGAGTTTTATTATCCCCCAATAAAATGATTTAAAAACAAACAAACAAAAAAGAGTAATTGTATATAAGAAAACATCCCAACCCAGCCCAGATGAAGTTCATAAGTCTGATATTGGCCCATAAGTCCGATACTAATATATAAGCACCCCTTCAGATTCACACAACACATGTAATGATGCTGAATGCAGGAAGATCAGAAGCCAATGGATGGAAAGTCTTGTGAATCCAGTGGCAGTGGAAGCACCTCAGCACCAGTGTGGGTCTCCACGTGTATCTGGCCTCCAGTGATCTACTTATCTCTGTGGTGCCTCCAAATGAGGTCAGCAAGCTGTGACCTCATAGGCTAGACTCTCAAGTTGACAGACGATCATGCAACCGCCACATAAGGCAAAATCCTGGACAACGTCAACCTTTTCACAATTCTCCCTGATGTCATCTCCTGGTCCAGTTGTAAGAATTCTGCTCCTCCATATATTGGATTGTAATCTATCCTGGAGGTTGCAATCCTTGCTCATCATTAGCAAATCCTTCAAATCCTCCTCACTTTCAGTAAGCATGGTTGTGTCACCTGCACATCACAGGTTGTTAAGAAGCTGTGTTAGTCTAGGCAGACCGGAAAAACAAATCCACAGAAATTCATATGTACATAAGAGAAGAGTTTTATATAAAGGGTAAGTATACATTAAGAAAGCATCCAACCCAGTGCTGTCCAAACCCATAAGTCTAACATTAGCCCGTATGTCCTACACCAATCTACAAAGTCCTCCTCGGTCTCTCAAAACACATGCAATGGAGCCAACTGCAGGAGGAAAGCCGAATCTGTGAACGTGTAAGCATCTCAGCGCTGGCAGGGGTCTCCACTTGGCTGCTCCCACACCCAGGGATGCATGAGGGTAGGTCCATGTGGCTTCTCCTGGGGGGATGTCTCCCAGGAATTGAGCCTTGCCAGATGAAGCAGGGAACCAGCTATAAGGCAGCTGCACTCTGGTCTCACCATCAGAGAGCACGAGACCCGAGAACTAGAAAGGTGGGGCTCACTGAGCAATTTATCTCTCTGGTGCAATAAACCCTAACTATATCATAAGCCTTTCTCCGATCCTGATGCCACATTCTTCTTCATTATAATCTAGCTTCTCTGATAACTTGCTCAGCGTACAGGTTGATTAAGTTTGGTGGAAAGATACAACCCTGTCACACAACTTTCCTGATTTTAAAATATGTAGTATGCTCTTGTTCGGTTCACACAACTGCCTCTTGATTCATGTACAAGTTCCTCGAGAGCATCAGGAAGTGTTCTGGGATTCCCATTCTTCTGAAGGTTATCCATAGTTTGTCATGATCCTCACAATCAAATTTATTCGTATAGTAAATGAAACATAAGTAAGCGTATTTCTGCTATTCTCTGCTTTCAGCCAAGATCCATCTGACATCAGCAGTCATATCCCCCGGTCACATCCTCTTCTGAATCCAACCTGAGCTTTGGGCAGTCCCCTGTCAATGTACTGCTGCAACCATTGCTGGATGATCATAGGCAAAATTTTCTTTGTAAGGGATACCAATGATATAGTTCTATAGTTTGAACATTCCGTTGGATCATGTCTCTTTGTATTGGGCAGTAATATGGATCTATTCTAGTCGGTTGGCCAAGCAACTCTTCCAGATTTCCTGGCATAGACAAAGGATTACTCCCAGTGTTTCTTCAACTTGGTGAAATGCTTCTTTCTTTTTTTTTTTTTTTTTTTTTTGGCATCACTGCTCTCCTGTGGTGGGAGTAGGAGGCCCAGCCCCACTGCTGGAATTGAACCTCCGTCCCAGTGGGCCGCAGTCCCGCGCACAACCACTATGCCCCCGGGGCTCAGCCCGGTGAAATGTTTTAATGAGTGTTCCATCAATTCCTGGACCCTTGTCTTTCCTGATGCACTCGGCGCCCCTCTGAGCTTCTTCCTTCAGCACTATTGGTTCTTGCTCAGATGCTACCTCCTGACGTGGTGTAATGTCAACGAGTTCTTTTTGGTACAGCGATTCTGTATGTCCTTTTCATCTTCTTTTGATGTTTTGTGCATCATTCAGTATTTTGCCTATAGAATCTTTCAAGATTGCAACTTGGAGTTTGAATTTCATCTTGAGTTCTTTCAGTTTCAGATAGGCTGAGCCTGTTATTCCCTTTTGGGCTTTTTAATTCTAAGTCCTTGCTCATTTTATTATAAAATTTGGCTTTGCTGCAGCTCACAGGGCTGACGGTTCAAATCCAGCAGCAGCTCACCAGGAGCAAAGTTGGGCTTCCTACTCCCACCATGGCAGTAATGCCACACAAAAATGGCTTTGTCTTCTCTAGCTGCCTTTTGAAATTTTCTCTTCGGTTCTTTGACTTCATCATTTCTGCCATTTGCTTTAGTTGCTCTTTGGTTAAAAGCAAGTTTCAGAATCTCTTCTGTGATTCACTTTTATCTTTTCTTTCTTTCCTGTTCTTTTAATGACCTTCTGCTCTCTTCATGAAAGATGGTCTTGATGTCCTCCCACCACTCCTCAGGTCTTCTCTTATTAGTGTTCACTGAGTCAAATGTGTTCTGGAGGTGTTCTCGAAATTCAGGTGGGAGATACAGAGCTTGTGCTTTGGATCTTGTAGACTTTAAAAATGTTTCAGCAGCCTAATCCTGAACTTACATATGAGCAATTGATGGTCTGTTTCAGTCAGCCCCTGGTCTGGTTTTGACTCTTCCAGAGTGTCTTCCCACAGATGTGGTCAAGTTGCTTTCTGTGCACTCCACCTAGAGAAGTCCATGTGTGTAGTCACCTTTTGTGGTGTTGAAAAAAGGTATTTGCTATGAACAAGTCTTACAAAATTATATTATGTGCTATCCATCTTTGACATACAATACTGTCTGTGATAGAATAATCTATCCCCTTATCAGGAAGTTTAGTTGGTAAAACAATTATTCAAGCTTAAGCACCAATCACTAAAGATAATCAAGCAGAAATTGAAGAATTTTACCAACTTCATCAGTATGAAATTGATAAAACATGAATCAAGATACACTGATAATGATTGGTAATTGTATACAAAAGTTAGAAACAAGAAGGAAGGAATCGTAGTTGGAAAATATGGCCTTGGTGAAAGGAATTTAGCTGGAAATCACATGATAGAATTTTGAGAGATCAATGATATCCTCATCACAAATACCTTTCTTTCAACAACATAAATGGCACTATACACGTTCCGTTTGTGAAATGGAATGGATAATGATTAATACGCTGGGCATTAGTGAGCTGAATTTTGAATCAGAAAATCATATAGCTTACTATGCCAGGAATAACACAAAGACATAACATTGCATTCATTCATCATCAAAAAGGGCATGTCCAAATCAATCCTGAAGCACATTGCTGCCTGTGATCAGATTATATCTATCTTCCTTCCAAGAAATCTAATCAATACACAACTCATTGGCACCTAACAACAACATTCACATGGACTTCCCCAGATGGAAGACCCAGAAATCAAATTGACTACATCTGTAGGAAAGCAAGAGGAAAGAAACTCAGAGCTAAAATCAGATTGGGGGCTGACTGTGGAACAGACCATCAAGTGCTCATAGGTAAGTTCAGGATAAGGCTGAAAACAATTCAAACAAGTCCACAGGAGTCAAAATATAACCTTGAGTCTGTCCCACTGAATGTCGAGAACATCTCAAGGACAGATTTGCCTCAATGCACACCAATGACAGACGACCTGGTGCCCTGTGGGAAGTTATCAGGAACATCACGCATGAAGAAAGCAAACAGTCACTAAAAACACAGGAAAGAAATAAAAACTCACAGCGAATCTCAGGAGAGACTCAAACTCACTGTTCATCACTAAAGCACATAAAAAATGATGAAGTCAAGGAGTTGAACAGGAAATTTCAAAGAGCAGCCAAGAAAACAAGGTAAAAAATTATAAGGAAATGTACACAGACCCAGAGTTAGAAATTCAAAAGCGAAGAATCAAATGCAAACCAAACTCATGGAGACAATGCCAACTCACAGCGACCCTCTGGAGACAGGTTAGAACCTCCTCTGGGTTTCCAAGATTGCAGCTTTTTAAGGGAGTACGAAGCCCCATCTTTCTCCCAAGGAGTGGATGGTGGTTTTGAAATCTCAACCATGCATACTGCAGCCCAATAAGAACCATGAGGCCAATAGGGCTCCTATCAGGAAGAAGGGACACAGTATATGGGAAACCAAAAGAACTAAAGAAAAATGGGAAAGGGTGAGTTGCAAAAATGGAAAGATTCCATTGACAAAATAGTGAATGCTGAAGCATTGAAAGAACAAACGAGTTGAAGTTCAGTTATTCTAAGAGATATCAACTGATAGAAACCAATCTTACTGAAGAAAGCAGTCCACGCTGCAACTGAGGGCATTCTCCGAAGACAAGGCTCGAGGCCTTTCAGAATAACAGCTGACATGTTTCAACAAGTTAAAGAAACACTGGAGGTTCTCACTCACCTATGCTAAGAATTGTGGAAGACAGCTTCGGAACCACTCACTAGGAGCAGATCTGTATTTATACTATTCCAAAAATAAGGTGCCCCAACTGAAGGCATAAATTATAGGACAACATCATTCAAATCACACACAAGTAAAATTTTCCTGAAGATCACCCAGCAGTCATTATAGCTGTGTATTGACAGGGAGCTGCCAGAGGGTTCAGGCTAGATTCAGAAGAAAAGGGGAAACAAGAGATTTCGTTGCAGATGTCAGATGAATCTTGACCAAAAGCAGAGATTATCATGAAGACGTTTACCCTGTGTTTTATTGACTAGACCAAGGTATTTGACTGCATGCACCATCATAAACCATGGAATGCTTTGAGAAGAATGTGCATTCCCAAACACCTAGTGCTCATACATAATCAGTGCATCCTTCAAGAAGTTGTTGTGTGAATGGAACAAGGAAATACTGCATGGTTCACAATCAGGAGAGGGGTGCATCAGGGTTGTGTCCTCTCACCACATTTATTTCATCTGTCTGCTGAACAAATCTTCAGAGAGGCTGGATTATATGTAAAAGAATGAGGTATCAGGAATGGCAGAAGGCTTATTACCAACCTGTTATATGCAGGTGACACAACCTTGCTTGCTGCAAGTGAGGAGGACTTGAATCACTAGCTGATGAAGGTCAAGGACTGCAGCCTTCAGTGTGAGTTATGAGTCAATGTAACGAAGACTCAAATCCTCACAGCTGAGCCAATCAGTAACATCCTAATAAATGGAGAAAATATTGAATTTTTTGAGGATTTTGTCTTGCTTGGACCTATAATCAATGCCCATGGAAACAGCAGTCAAGAAATCAAACAAAGCCTTGCATTAAAGAAGTCTGCTGCACAAGGTGTCTTTAGAGTACTGAAAAACAAGGACTAAGGATTAGCTGCCCCAAGCCAGAGTAGTTTCAGTTGTGCATGTGCAATTGTAAGTTGGACATTGCATAAGGAAGAGTGAAGAAGACTCGATGCCTCTGAATGATGGTGCTGGTGATGAATACTGTAAGTACCATGGATTGCCAGAAAGGCAAATCAACCTGTGCTGAGAGATGTATGGCCAGAGTGCTCCTTAGCGCCCAGGATGGAGACTCTGCCTGACATCCTGTGGCCATGTTGTTGGGACAGACCGTTCCCGGAGAAGGACATACTGCTTGGTAAAGTGAAGAGGCAGCAAGAGAGACAGGCCCTCAAGATGGACAGACACGGTGGCTGCAGCCATGGGCCCCAGAGTATTGCTAAGAGAACTTGTGTGCAGCCACCACCATCCACTAACCGCAGGACAAGTTTAAGGACATTTTGTTTGGGAAAGCCTGTGCATATATGAACGGCAAACTAGTAGCAATGCTTTGTGACTTTCACTCGTAAAGCAATGTTGAGAAAATGGAGGGATGGCGTTAATAAACTAAGGGCCATGTGACTCATTAGCTAAGTGACAACAAATTTTAAAAAAATCACAAATGGATGAGAAACTTAAGTGTAAAAATATTTTAAAAATAGGAAAAATTTGGAGAAATATTTTCATTAAAATGAGGTTAGGAAATATTTTATCAGCAAGATAACAAAAATACTTGAAGCCTAAAGGATATTCAGATTTGACTAAACAAATGTTAAAATCATGCTGTGTATTAAAACAAATATTCTAAAGTCAAGAGATAGAATTGGAGAATATATTCTCAACCTCAGTGACAAACAAAAGGTTAATATGTCTTCAATATAAAGATATTCTCCAAATGAGTAGAACAATAAAGGATTCCCAAACCCAAACCAAACTTCCTGTCATAGGGTAGATCCCAACTTATAAAAGGTTATGAAGAAGAGATGCAAATGGGTAATCCACTAGAAAGGGTGTTGGATGCCAGTAGTAGCTACGGTAATGTGGAATCGAGTAATACCTTAAAAAACAAAACAAAAAACACTGCATCAGATTGGTAAGAATGAAGAGAAACTGCTTGAACAAATGCAGGTGAGTGGTTCTTTCAGACATTTAAATTGATCAACTTTAGGGAGAAAGTTGAAAGTGGCGGGATGTCAATTAAAAGAAGTTAGCGTCTGGTAATGGTCCGGTTTGGTCCAATGTCTGTGAAAGCCCACAGCACCAGATGCATACAAGCATGTGTATGTTGTTGTTCAGGCCAACCACCAGGTCTTGTTACTGCAGGGCGGCTGGCTGTGTTCAAATCCCTATGTTTGGTTGGCACCGGAGTGCTGTCTGTATCCCTTCTGGTGTACAGTTTGTGGCATTGCGCTCGTCGCCGTGACAAAACGCATTGCTTCTATAATATAAACAATGGGGAAATGGGAAATTGAGAGGCGGAGTGGGGGGTGGGGGGACCGGAAGGGAAGGTAGCGAGCTGGCTATTTGCGCCCAAGTTTCGGGCTGCGCTCCTCTTACAGACAGTGCGGCGCTCGCGCCGCGGGCCTGGGAGCCGCGGCTACGCGGGGGATTACAGTAACCTGGTAGTCGGCGATGAGTCAGAGTGCGTGGTGCTGATGCTGCTGCCATTTCATCACCTCGGCGAGCGCAGCATCCGTCCCTGGGCTCCGCGGGCGCCTGGGCCTACCTCGCCGCGGGCTCCGGAGCCAGCGATGCTCTGGCCGCCGAACTAGGTTGGCGGGGCGTCCTCGCGCATCGCCCCCAGCCCAGGGAAAGGAGCCTTTCGGCGCCAGGGCCATGGAGGCCATCTGGCTGTACCAGTTCCGGCTCATTGTCATCGGGGACTCCACCGTGGGCAAGTCGTGCCTGATTCGCCGCTTCACTGAAGGCCGCTTCGCCCAGGTTTCAGACCCCACTGTAGGGGTGGATTTCTTCTCCCGCCTCGTGGAGATCGAGCCAGGAAAACGCATCAAGCTCCAGATCTGGGATACCGCGGGTCAGGAGAGGTTCAGGTGGGAGCGCACCCTGGGCCCCCGCACGCGTAGTGGGAGGGTCCTGAGGGACTGCACAGCCCTGGGGGAGAGAGGCTTTGAGGGTCCTCCTTTCAGTCCGCCTCAGGTGGGCCACAATGAGGGTCCTGGGGCTTAAGGGACCCGGGAATTGGGTGCAGGAAGAGAGACGCCCGCCCAGAGAAAGGAAGGCCTCTCAGGAACACATCCACCAACCTGCCTGGCCCCTTCAAGCTAAGGTTCACAAACTAGTAGGAATTGACCACTGTGATCTCAGGCCTCAGGCCTGGTAGTCTTACACTGTAGACTTTCCAAAATGTCCCAGGTCATTCTAACATAGAGTCAAACATTGATGAATTGATTGATTTCCTCTTGCAATCAGTTCCTATTAGATGAGCATCTACTACATGCCAGGCACCAGTGCTTATTTCTGGGGCAAATCATTCTAACGATGCCATGGTGAACATAGCTGCTACAGTTCCTGGCTCCCAGGGGAAATCAACATGAAAGAGTGTCTTGCTTTTATTTGCAACCCCTAATGAGTAATGAATGCATATATTTCCTTTCCCCTTTCTTTTCCTTGGTAGCATCTATCATTGGTAATTGAACACAGGGGAGGCTACTTGGAGAAGATAGGGCCTGACAAGACAAGAAAACACCCAGAAAGGAGAGAGCAGAATGAACACAGAAAACTTTGCAGGGAATAGTTTGAGCCAAAGTTTGGTACAGCAGCAGGAACCACAGCAAAAAGACTTAATGGTAACCCCAGTGTTTGCGATCTTTGAGCAGAGGAGATAGTCATTAGTTGACTAGAAGTGGGGAGAAGAGGTTGTTTCCAGTAAGGTTATTCTACAAACAATATCCTTGTTCAGGTTCACTTTGAACTTGTGACTGCATTTCTCATGTTGTAAGTGAAGAAAGGAGTCTTTTCATGTTTATTGGTTTTTCTTTCCCTATGGACCAGCTGCTCATACTCATTACATATTACTTATTGAATCATATTGATTTGATTAGATTAAGAATAAAAACCCTTTTCTGTAAAATATTTCCCCATCTGTCTTTTATTTTTTTTACTTTATGATTCTTATTTATTTCTTTTAATATACAAAAAGGTTTTAGTCTTTAGCTAGAAGATAAATATTTTACAGTCCCTGGGCCTCATACCATATTTAGAAAGGGCCTGGGAATTTTCCTTGCTAGATAGTCCCAAACGATAAAAATACTAATATAGTCTGAGGACTAAACAAGGGTTAGAAATTTCCTCAATTCATCTTTTCACAGATCAAGCCCTATTTTACTGGTGTACCCACATTCCTCCACAAATCTTAAAACATTTGACAACTAGGAATGCTTTCGGCCTCCAGGGATCATTTGCCTGGTCTGGAGGCTTGAACTCATTTGTAAAATTTGACCTTTACAATAATTTAGGCTGGGCTTTAGATTCTTGGACAATGTTTGTTCTGTTAACATTGAGTCATTTTGCCTAAGCCATAAACGGTTGAGTCCTTCATTATTTAACTTCTTCATCCAAAGAAATGAACCTAAACGTTAAATCAAAACGCATAGTCGTGTACAAGTTGTTATACAGACAACTAGCTCTATATCTTCTAAAAAGCTCTGCTTTGCTCTAAGCAAGATATCATAAAATATTTTTGAGGCACAGAAAATTAAGAAAGTCGAATACATGGTTTCTTCTGTTTAAGTAGTACAGCAAATACATAGTGAGCTTTAGATCTATTATAATTAAAATTATTTAAATAAATGATATTACATTAAAGGATAAACTGTGGTTATTTTGAAACTAAATCTTAGAGACTGGTGTTACTATGCCCAGTTAACCACGGCCCTGTAAATGACCTAGTGCTACCATAACAACAACATCAAGTACCACAAATGAGCAGAAACTTGGTGCCTCAAAGTTCTAGAGGCTAAAGATCCCAACCATTCTTTGACTTGTCTCGCATGGTGTGTATCTTTCTCCGGGCATGTATCTCCTGTCTCTTCTACTCTTTTTACAAGATACCTCTTAGAAGGAGTTAGGTTTAGGATCCACCCTATTTAAGCCTCTTTAACATAACACAAGAAACACTTCCTTCAGAGTCATCTTTATAAGTATAGTAACTAGGACTTCCTTTTTTCTTTTTGAGACACACAAATCCATAACATGCACATATAGGCATCACTGACTTCCCTAGGACTCTACTACCTGTCCTCCATTTTTCAGTGAGGATCAGGATTTGCTGGTAACTAGTATCGCTTCCTCCTTGCTCCATTTTAACACACACATACATACACACACAGGCACCAGATCTTAGTCATCCTTCTCATTTTATGTTTTTGTTTTGGTTTTGTTTTTTGTTTTGGGGGGGGATCACTGCCCTCTGGTGGTCATGGGAGCTACCCAGCCTTGCTCCCAGAGAGCTGCCGCTGGATTTGAACTGTCAAGTCATTGGACCGCAGTCCCGCACTCAACCACTACGCCACCGGGGCTCAGCCTCACCCTTGTCATTTTATTAGGGAACCATATAAATCATCCTCTTGGCACATGTGGTACTTCTATTGATAGTACTATTAATTTAGCCCATGTTGTAGAATTGAAAATGCTGTTGAAAAAAGGAAAGCGTACATGTATAGGACAGCCTTTTAGACTAAGATACCCAGATTGTTGACTTGTACAGATTAAAAAATTAAGTGACCACACACTTTGCAACTTGGATCTATGTTTTAATCTCCAAAGACTCCTTCTTACTCTTTTCTGCCTAAGGCTATTCTTATTCAAGACAGCCAATATATTTTCTACAACAGCTAGTTTCTCATACAATCTTGAGCCAGTGTATCTGGAGGAACTCAGAGTTCCCTTCTCTCCTATCCTGAGAACTGAGGGTCTCTGAAATATGCTTTTAGCTGTGAACTGTTGTGAGAGTACAAGGAAAGAGAAATCAAAAGCTAGGTCCTGCTCTGGAAGAATTAGTAATAGGTGTAGAGTTAAGTGATACACAGCCATTATAAAAGTGCTTCAAAAGGGAGGCTTTGCCACTCTGGATGCAAAGACTTAGAGAGGAGACATCGGCCAATGGAAGTAGCCAACAAAGGGCATCAGAAAAGAGAGCTCTAGCGAAAACTGGGAAGGAATATGGTCACTGTGTGCAGAGAATGATTTACGTACGAGAAAGGGTCCAGTAGGTTTCAGTAGGTTGATTGGGGTTGTGCTGGTCATTTTCCAGGATGGTTGCTCCGCTCCTGAGTCTGCTTCCCTCTGGAATGTGGCAGGAAGGAGAGCTGAGGGTGGTGTTCTCTTTCCCCTCTCCCCACTTCCCCCAAGGCCTTTACAGTCAGTGCCCCTGAACCCCACCACCACACCTACCTTTCCCATGCCCACACACCCTGAAAAATAACAAAATTGTATATTCAGAGTTACTGTAAGCTATTAAAAATTGGCTTTTAAGTCTTCATTGTGATTTTAGTGAACTTTTATCCAGCATACAATGATTTTTCTAATACCCTGTTTCAACTACTGGCTTTTGTGATGAACTCTCTGGGCACACTCTGACATCTCTGTCCGTTTTTCAGATTTATGAGAGGGACCATTTAGTTGTGATTCTTCCTAAAGGCAGGAAATAGCACTGACTCATTTCCTGGTGTTGTATCCAGGGAGCATGAGCATTTATTCCAAAAGTTTTTATTTCAATATTCTGCCCAATCTGAAATCCACATATCACTCCGATTGTGGTATTGTGATAGGATATGTTTTAAAAAGCAGGAAAATCCCTTTCTTCCCTTATTTAAAAAAGAAATGCAACTTGAACTGCAAAAGACTGAGCCGGTCTTCAAAAGTGCGAGAGTGCACTAGCTGAGTTGAATGCAGTGTAAGAGTGCCAGCATGTCCTTTATCCTTTACTTCTTTCTTGTGTTTTAGATCCATCACTCGCGCCTACTACAGGAACTCAGTAGGTGGTCTTCTTTTATTTGACATTACCAATCGCCGGTCCTTCCAGAATGTCCATGAATGGTTAGAAGAGACCAAAGTACACGTTCAGCCCTACCAAATTGTGTTTGTTCTGGTGGGTCACAAGTGTGATCTGGATACCCAGAGGCAAGTGACTCGACACGAGGCAGAGAAACTGGCTGCTGCATACGGGATGAAGTACATTGAAACATCAGCTCGCGATGCCATTAATGTGGAGAAAGCCTTCACAGACCTGACAAGAGACATCTATGAGCTGGTGAAAAGGGGGGAGATCACAATCCAGGAGGGCTGGGAAGGGGTGAAGAGTGGATTTGTACCAAATGTAGTTCACTCTTCAGAAGAGGTCGTCAAATCAGAGAGGAGATGTTTGTGCTAGTCAGGCCTCTTAATTCCAAGCCATGATCTGCTACCTGAACTTACAAACATGTCTGAAGTACAGCAAAGCCTTGTGTGAGTGACAGAACTCAAACTCCATTTTGGATACCTAGAGACTACCAAGCCAACCTCCTTCCCAGGGGAGACTCTGGCAGGCCCGTTTGCTGTGGGATGCTGGGGGACTGCTTTGTGGCCCTGGTTGAGCAAGGACTGTGTGCCATTTGTGGACCACTTCTTAAGGGGTTAAGGTTTTGGGTAGCTAGGCCCCAGAAAAATAGACCTACTAACAGGACAACTGTTTCTTGGTAATTTTAGTTCATCCATACGTCTCAAACATAAAGAACTATATGGGGGGAGGTGGAGCGTTTATCACCTTAGGAACAATTACCATAACTAAAAGCTTAATCAGTGAGAGTGTCCTACACAAAATTGGTGTGCTGGGTGTGGCTAAAAAAAATACCAATTCGCTTCCAAACAATTGCCTATAAATGAAGGGTGGGCCTTTCTAAGGTCTAGCATTCTAATAAAAATGGGGTCATTATGAAAAAAGAGGTCATTTACACTCTGTTATATATAATTCCCGAAAGTCTTTGTCCTTATAATAGAATGACCAGCTGGAAGAGGGACAAAAATGTCCCATGCAAGTTCCTGTCACCTGATCACCACGCACTGCCCTGGCAACAGCAATCTGGAAATAAACAGGCCCATGGCAGCAACAACACAGGGAGCAGAGGCTCTGAAAACAGTCAGTCCGACACTGTGTGCAAAGAACCTGCTAAAGAGGAGGTGCTGTACACCTTATATTTACAGTTTACATCTCAAGATCACTTGCTGTTAACTTATGTTAATATCACGACAGGCCTCTGAGCTCATTAGCCCCGTTTTCCAGGTGGTTCAACCAAGAGCCAGGAGATTGACTTGGCCAAGGTCAAGATCCTGACTCCTAGCTTCTTGTCGTTTCATTGCATCATCCTGCAGTCAGGTGAACAAGCTGTTTTACAATGGTTTGGGAAGGGACGTGTCTCTAAAGAAATGTCAGGATATGTTTTCCTTATTGATTGCAACTCAGCTATAAGCCTGAGGGATTCTGGGAATGAATCAAAGTTAAGGCCCATTCAGGTATTATTGACAAGAGGGCTTTGTACAAGTGCATGATTGCACAACTGAAAACACTAGAACTCTGTGGGCACTTCGGTAAGTGTTCTGATCATGGAAAGACAACGGGCATGCTATGGAAAGGAAACCAACACTACAATGTGGGGGGCTAGAAGACCTGGCCACTTGTTTGCCCTACACATACCCTGGCCACCTGTTTGCCCTACAGTCAGCTCTTCATTCTCAGGTGACCAGATAACTAACTGCATCAGAACATTGGAATGGCTGGTGTGAGTCCACTGTCTCATCGAAGAGAAGAGATGCTTTAAACTATTTGAAGGATGGTAGCCAGTTCCACAAGGCAAAGCCATACTTTTCACAGTCAGAAAACCATTCTGAGTTAGAGTCAGGTTTCTCATATCCATTGTGATAGAAAAGCCTGGGAATGGCAGATTGCTTTGGGAGAGATTATTGAACCTCAGTATAGATGTAACTGAGTTGGAACATTTGGGACTTTGCTTCAGCCAGAATTAAGAAACCAAATAATGAAAATGATGGGAAACTGTCCTGCCACATGTGCCCGAGTTGGATGAGCAAACCACGCTGGACCAATTCACAGCATCAACTGATCATCATTGTCATGTGCATTTCACATCATCTGGCTTGGGTTGGGGGTGTTATTATATGCTTCTGGGCTGTAGAAGGCAGCATAAAACACAGCCAATTGGATTAACAGAAAATGTCATCAACTACGAAACTTAAGTTTAGAGGATTCTGAAGGCAAGCCTATCCAGTGGATAAATGAGAGTTGACTGGATTCTGTCAGTTCAAAAAAAAAAAAGATAGAAACAAACTTCTCTATGGTTTTCTTGACTAAAATACATTATATGTATACTTCTCCCATTCCTTGCATTTTTTAGGCAGGTTTAAAAATACTCAGCATAGATCCAGCAGAGGTGGCTGAGCTTAAAATTGCTTACACAAGTTCTAGAAACTTTAAAAAGTATTTTAGTAGAATTCAGCGCTGTTGTCACTGCAATAAGTGGGTTTTAGAAAATAAGTGTGAAAAAATCAGGTGTTAACATAATACTAAGGATAAAGCTTTAGAAGCTATTTTACTACTTAGGTAAAGAAAAGACAAAATAACTTGTAACAAAGACCACACTGCATGTTGGATTGATTGTCTCATATTACAGAATAAACTGTACTGTATTCTTTTCCTCACTGTTGTGCACTATAAAGAAATGTGAAAAAATGCTTTATTTAGCTGTATGTGAATGAAAATATGCTTGTATTTAGTAAAATGGTTGATTATGTGACTGTGAGATTCCTAGTGTATGTTACAGCTATTTTCATAGTTGGTCACTAAGGCATACCAGCCACTAAGAAGGAGATCACTAATCGATGCTGGGTGCTATGCATAAGAGTCTTCAGAGCCCAAAAGAGATTATGATCTTGGAAAGTTTGCTGGCGAACATGCCAAAAGTCATGAAGGCTCACTGCCTCCTGGGCAGCCCAGTTCACGCTTGGTACATGCTGGTCATTGCAGCCTGTGCCTCTGGGCTGCTTTGACTGAGAAGTGCTAACTCTCAGAGCAGGTGCTGGAGTCTTGTGAGGCGGGTGCCGGACCACGCTGGGTTGCCTCCTGGTGTGCACTGGTGGCTGTGAGTTCGTGCTCACTCAGTGACTCCCAACAACCACAGTGTCTCCCTGGAAAAGCCTTTCCTTCCGGCTCGATTACCTGAGCATTGTCAAATCCTACAGTGGCACATGGAAAGCACCCCATACAAATGCATTCCTGTAACCCCTGCTGTCTCATCTTTGTAAATGATACTCCACTCACCACCTTGCTCAACAGAAATGGAATTCTCTGCCTTTCCCCTCAAAACCATCATCAAACATGGTCAGCACTGCCTTCCATGGTTCTGCACCTCCATTGCTCTCACCTTTGCCTAGACCACTAGTAACTCTTACAGAAATTGCTTCAGAATTGCCACGAACATGATACATTGCTAGCATAACTGTCAAAGTGATCTTTTCAAAGCAGAAATCAGATCATTACCCTGCATAACACCGCAATAGTTTCTCGCTACATTTTAAATAAAATCCAAACCAACTACACATTTCATATTAGGATTTGGCCTCTGCCGAACTCTCCAGCTATAAGCTTCCTGGGTTTGTTGGGCTGCTCACCTCAAGGTCAGTCGTTCAAATCCACCAGCCTCAGTGGGAGAACAATAAGACTTTCTACTCTATAAAGTTATAGACTACTCCCAGGGGTAGTTACAGAACGACCCATAAGGGGCAGTTTGATCTTATCTGACGAGGGTCACTGAGTCTAAACAATTTGATGGCAGTGACCCTGGTGGTGCAGTGGTTAAGCATTCTCCTGCTAAACTCAAGGTCAGCAGTTTGAAACTGTCAGCTGCTGTGTGGGAGAAAAATGAGATTTTCTGTGACAGTCCCGGAAACCCACAGGGGCCAGTCTGTCCTGCCCTACCGGGTCTTGAGGAGTCGGAATCACCTCGATGGCAGTGAGGTTGGTTCTTCGATCTTTCACTCCCAGTGTGTCCTCCAGGTCCACCACTTCAGTCCTCCCACTCTACCCTTCAAACTTTGGCGACCCCTCCAGTCCTCCAGGTTTGCTTCCAGTCCTACTTTCCACACAGTCCTGAGGACTACGCTGATATTGGGGTTTAGGTTTCAATTCAACCTGAGTGGGTTTATTCTCTTGTTCCCACTTGTCCGATGTTGGTGTGCTTGCCAAGGAAAGCCAGGTCTCAAACCTTTCATAGCATCACTCAGAGGTGTGTCCTAGGTATGATAAGTGCCCTGGGAGCTACCTGAGGGAGGCGTCACTAAGTAGTTTCCATTGACTGCTACGAGAGATCACTCAGCAATTCAAAACGAATTGCCATAGGTACAATTTTCCGAGAATCTGCCTCTGGCATCACTGGCATTCTTTCTTTGTTTTTTCACCACCCAGTGGCCATTTATGGAACTGCTCATTTGTGCCATAGAATTGGTTGTGATTCATGGTGATACCCCTCTCCTCCCCCACCCCACTCCCATGTACCACAGAATGCAACCTGGTCCTCACAAATATCTCATGTGCGAACTCATCATTACAGAGCTAGTGGTGGTCTATCCTTTGGTGAAGTTCTCAACGTCTTTGGCATGCTAAATAGGAAAACATCCAAGGATTCGAAAATCAATCAAGTTTCTTTCCTTAGCACTTCACGCTCCATGATTCCTAGGGTATTTTGCAATTAGATCAGTGTACAGGGAGAAAAAATAAAGCCAGAAAGGTAGGTGGGAGTCAGATTACATATGACAGGGTAGCCATGCTATTGTTTCCATAATTACCCTCCTTCAATCTGCTCTCCATATTATAATCAGAGTGATCCTTTATATATATAAATCTGGGCTGAGCCCCGGGGGCTTAAGTGGTTGAGTGCAGGACTGCGGCCCACGGACTTGGCGATTCAAATCCAGTGGTGGTTCTCGGGAGCAGCACTGGGTAGTACCCACGACCACCAGAGGCAGTGATGCCCCCCAAAAACAAAACAAAAAAAACATATATATAAATCTGGTAGTCACTCTTGTACTTACAAATACCAAGGCTCCCAAAGTGAGATTGTATTACCTTCCTAATCTTAATTCCTTGAGATTTATGCCCTAGGTACATTCCTTGGTATTCATTTTTTTCAAGTTTCTTTCCGAGCTGGATGAATCATATCATTGTCCTTGCCAGCTTTTACCACTTCAACCTTGTAAGGAAACTGCTGTCAAATCTAAATCACCTTTTAGAGAAGTTCACTCCCTCACTTAGGCAAGGTTCTAGTCTTCAGAGATTGATACGTAAGGCGAATACACATTTCTCTATTAGAATACATGTCACATTATTACAAGTTTGCCATACATTTGATTTTCTTACTAAAGCACAAGTTCCTCAAAGGTAGGGGCTTATTACTAAAAATTCAATATGCACCACTATCAAATAAATTCTGACTCATAACTGTTAGTGGCCCTAAGTGGAGAGGAAATACAGCTGAAACCTGAAAGTAAATTATGTTTCAAAGATGCACTGGCAAAGAAAATGTAAAGAAGGAATTTTGAATTTGTGAACTTTCACATTTTCTTCAGGAGACAATGACATGTAGTATTTTCATACACTTTGTACTGTAAACTGGGTGAAGGTTTATAGAGAGGATGATAGTTTTACATGCAATAACTCATACATTCTGATTCAATTCCCTCAATGTCCCATCGCCTATCCCACTTCATCCTTGTTTCCTGTTTCCATGTTTCCTTCTTTCCTGATCTTCTGAACTTTGTCTTTAGGTAAATACTGCCCTTTTGATTTGTAATGGTTGATTATTCTAATGTGGAGGTGAGTTAAGTTCACGACCTGAAGGGTACAGGTCATAGTCTTGAGAGTCGCACCAGTCTCTATCTGACCAGTTAAACCTAATCTCTTGGATGATTTTGAGCATTGTTTCACATTTTGATGTCACTATAGCCAAGACCTTGTAATGGATCCTTTTCAGAGTCTTTGGTAGTAGTAGCTGCGCACCATCAAGTTATTCTGGTGGTGTGGAAACCATGTGTGCAGGGACATTAGTCCTTTGCATGAATTGTTCCTGTGTATCTTTGAATTGTCATCGCCAGCCATTCTTCTTTCTTCTACATGGGAAGAAATCAATAGTTGCACATTGGGTGGCTACTCACTAGCTGTTAAGCACCCAGTTGCTACTCACCAAATCAGGATCTAGAACATTGTCTTTGTGAACTATATCATGCCAATTGACTTTGGTGTTTCCTGAGAATATGGTCCTGTGAAATGTCATATCAAGCTTCAGAACAATTATTTAACCAAGTAGGGCACTTTTGAAAGTAGGAGAGGGGAAAAAAAGAATGTAAGAGAGGGAATTTAAAATAATTAATTGATTTTAATGGTTCTATAAAAGGTTCCAGGAACAGCAAGGAATAGGCCATGTACTATCTATAGGTACCTAGGAACAGCAAGTGTAAAAGGCCTGAGTAAGTTCCAGGAGCTGCAAGGAATTCAGGGAACAGAAAGCAGAAGAGTGGGGACTACTAGCTCATGGAAATGAATTACAAGGTCAGTGGTTCAAACTTGCCAGCCACCCCCACAGAAGAAAGATGGGGTTAAAGCTTGCAGCTCTAATAAAGCTTAATAGCCCCAGAAACCCTATATAGGGCCCCTTAAAGTCAGAATCAACTTAATAGCAGTGGTTTGGTTTGATGGGTTTCCTCCGCACAGGAAAGTTTAAAGCACAAGAAAACATGATCTGACTTGCATTTTACCTAATTCCTGTATTCTTAGAGAGGAGCAAGATGAAAGTAGGGAGCCCAGGCAGGGAGGTGTTATGAAGTAAAAGTCAGATTAGCCAATGGGCTGAGTGTGATTTATAGAAGCAGGCTTTGGGGAGGAGACAGGGAAAAAGAGGAGGAATAGAAAGCTAAGTTGATGCCATGTCAACTTTAAGATGCCTATTAGGTTTTGTAGGTGAAGACATTAAAAAGGAAGTTGGGTATGAGCTTAGAACACAAATGTTTTCATGGCTTAAATTCTGCTCCTCCAAAGGATATATTGTAAATCCGAAACCCCTATACCTATGGATGTAATCCCATTTGGGATTAGTTTTAGTTGTTATGGTAATGAGGCCATATTAGTGAAGAGTGTACCTTAAACCTTTGAACATCGAGATAATACGATAGCAACAGATGAAGCACAAAAGAAAGGAAACACAGGTGGGGGAAGATACCTGCCACCTGAGGCACACCAAGGTACAGGGACCTGCTCCTGGAGCTCACGGGGAGGGAACACATTCGGTCCCCTAGAAACAGACAACACATGGAGCTCAGTCTTTCAGTCTTCTAACCAGTGAGAAAATACAATTCTGTCTGTTAAAGCCATCTGCTGGAAGACTTTCTATTATAACAGCACGAAAAACCTAAGCCTGAGGTATAGAGGCCCAAGCTGGAGATAAAAAGTTGGGCCTCATCAGTGCAGGAATGGTGTTTACTGATTTGAGACTGGATAAACTTTGGGAATATGAAAAAGAGATTCAAGGAATGACCCTTGGGGGACACCAAATTTAGAAGGCAAGGAACTAGAAAAAATAGCACAGGAAACTGAAAGGAAGCAGGTAGAAAGGTAGGAGAAAAATCAGACAACCATTCATCTTAACAAACAGAAAACAAAAGTCTTCACAACTGGATCAATAAAAAAATTATTTATAGATTTCTAAATACAGACACATACATATGTAAATATACATATAATGAGAGGAGAATAGAACTATGGACCCGAATCTGTGTGTTAAGAATTAAGGTTGCAGATGGACATTGAGCTTCAGTTCAAGTACTCCCTCAACACAAGAACATTTTGTTCTAACAATCAATATTCTGTGATGTTCACCTTCCCAACACGATTGCTGAAGACAAAATGGGTGCATAATCAAATGTGGTGAAGAAAACTGATGGTGCCTGGCTATCAAAACTATAGCATCTGGGGACTTAAAGGCTTGAAGATAAACAAGTAGCCATCTAGCTGAGAAACAAAAAGCCCACATGGAAGAAGCACACCAGCCTGCGTGATCATGAGGTGTCAATGGGGTCAGGTACCAGACATCTAAGACCCAAAACAAAGTCATACCCAAGGTGAATGAGGTGGGGAGCATGGAGTGGATACCTAATGCCCATCTGTAGACAATTGGACAACCCTCTACAGAAAGGTCACAGGGAAGAAATGAGCCAGTCAGGGTGCACTATAGCACTGATAAAACACAACTTTCCTCTAGTTCTTTGGTGCTTCCTTCCCCCCACTATACTGATCTCAATTTTACCTTACAAATCAGATTAGACTAGAACATGCACATTGCTACAGACAAGAACCCGCAACACAGGGAATTCAGGACAGATAAACCCCTCAGGGCCAACAATAAGAGTAGAGATACCAGGAGGATCATGGGAAGTGGGAGGAGAAAGGGGACATCAATCACAAGGATCAACCTATTACTCTCTCTCAGGGGGACAAACAACAGAAAAGTGGGTGAGGGGTGATGGAGGATGATGTAAGATATGAAAATAATAATCTATAATTTATCAAGGGGTTGTGAGGTTGTGAGGGAGGATGGGCAGGGGAGAGGGGGAAGAAAAGGGGAGCTGCTATTAGGGGCTCAAGTGGAAAGAGAATGCTTTGAAAATGATGATGGCAGCATATGTGCAAATGTACTTGACACACTGAATGATTGTGATAAGAGATATGAGTCCCCAATAAAAGTATTAAAAAAGAGAAATTATCGAAGTTTTCAAGGATTTCATTTTACTTGTACCCACAATCATCACTCATAGAAGCAGCAGTCAATAAATCAAACAATGCATTACATTGTGCAAATCTGCTACACAAAACCTATTTAGTGTGTTGGGAAGCTAGGACATTACTTTGAGGACTAAGGTGGGTCTGACCCAAGCCATCGTCATAGTTTCCATCTTCTCCTATGCATATGAAGGAAGGACAACGAAAAAAGAAGACTGAAGAAGCATCGAGGCATTTGAATTGTGGTGCTGGTGAAGAATACTGAAAGTACCATGGACTACCAAAAGAACGAACAAATCTGGCTTGGAAGAAGTACAACCAGAATACTCCTTAGGAGGAAGGTGGGTGAGGAGGAACAGGTCACAGTCAGCAAGAAAGAACAGTCAAGAATAGAGTGGGCCCTTGGATCCCTGCATTGAGAATTTCCTTGATCAAGAGACAAAGAGCTTTGACATTGGCGCTGGTAGAAGCCAGCAAGAATCAGTGGCAGAGAAACAGCAGTAACAGACGGAGCAGAAAAATGGAGAAGTTCAGTATCATTAGCCAAAGCAAGATCGGGGGCTAACTGTGGGAGAACATCAGTTGCTCGTGTGCAATTTAGATCGAAGCTCAGGAACTAAATTTTAAAGCTCACCAGGGCCAAATACAGTTTTGAGTTCTATCCCACCTGAGTTTAGGGATCATCTCAAGAACAGACTTGATACATTGAAAGCTAATGGCAGAAGATAAGATGTATTGTGGGATGATATCAAGAACATCTTACATGAAAAAGGCAAATGATCATTTAAAATCTAAGAAAGAATGAAAAGACCAAAGTAGATATCAGAAGACACCCTGAAACTTGCTCTTGAATGTAGAGTAGCTAAAGCAGATAGGGAAAAGGGATACAATTTTTAAAAAACTGAACAGAAAATGTCAAAGGGCAGTTTGAGAAAACAAAGTACTATGAAATGTGCAAACACCTGGGATTAGAAATCCAAGAGGGAAAAATATGCTCAGCTTTTCTCAAACTGAAAGAACTGAAGAGAAAATGTAAGCCTCAAGTGGCAATACTGATGAATTCTATGGGCATAATATTCAACTATGCAGGAAACATCCAAATAAGAGGAAGGGCTAGTCAACATTCTACCATTTCCAAAGGTAGCCTATGAGGAAGAACCAATGCCGCAGGAAGAAGGTCAGGTACACCAAAACACGGCTCTAGGAATTGATGGAGTACCAACTGAAATATGTCAACAAGCTGATGCAGGTCTGGAAGCACTCACTAGACTCTGCCAAGAAATTTGGAAGGCTGCTATCTGGTAAACAGACTGAAAGAGATCCATATGTGTGCTCTTTTTAAAGTGATCCAACAGAATGAAGAAATCATCCATATCATTATCAAACAATACTGTTGATATCAGAATCATGGTGGGATCGTGGTTATGCTTGGACTGCTAACCACAGGGTCAGCAATTCAAAATCACCAGCCATTCTGTGAAGAAAGAGGAGGCTTTCTGCTCCCTTAAAGGGGTATAGTCTCAGAGACCCACAAGGACAGTTCAATCCTGTCCTACAGGATCACAATGACCCTGAATTGGTACAATGGTAGTGAGTTGACTTTTTTTGAGTTGTCATTAATATCACATACACATAAACTTCTGCTGAAGGTAACTTTTAGAATGGTTGCAGTAGTACAATGAAGTGGGAGTTGCCAGAAATTCATGCTGGATTCTGAAGAGAACATGTAATAGGCACAGCATTGATAATGTCAGGTGAAGCTTGACTAAAAGCAGAAAACACTAGAAAGATGCTTGTGTTTGTGGACTATATAAGTATCCAACTATGTGAATCATAACAAATAATAGAAAACAACACAAAGAGTGGAAAATTGAAAAAACATCATTGTACTCATGGAGAATCTATACATAGATCAAGAGATCTATGTACAAACAAGAAAATACTGCCTGGTATAAACTCAAGATAGATGTACATCAGGACTGTAGCCTTTGACGAGACTTATTCAGTCTGCATGCTGAGAAGAATGCAGTATCAGGACAGGAGGAAGACACATTAACAAGCAGCAAAGATAGTTGATGGCACCACCTTGTTTGCAGGAAGCCAAGAGGACTTGAAACAGTAACTGATGAAGATCTAAGACTGCAGGCTTCAGCATGACTTGCAACTCAATAAAAAGAAAATCAAAACCCTCACAACTGGACTAATAGCCATCAAGGTTAAATGGAAAAAAGATGTAAATTGCCAAGGATTTTATTTGAACTGGATCCACACTCAGTGTTCATGAGAGCAGCAGGCAAGAAATCAAGTGAAGAATTACATTGGGCAAATCAGCACTGTAAGAATGCTGAAGTGCCACCAAGCAAATATGTCAATTAGAGGACTAAGGTGTGCCTGACCTGAGCTGTGGTATTTGCAATCACCTCATATGCATAGAAAAGTTGTATAAAGAATAAGAAAGGCAACAAAAGCATTGATGTATTTGCATTATTGTGTTGGTAAAGAACACCACCAGTATCATGGACTCCCAGAGGACAAAGGAATTTATGTTGCAAGAAGTACAGTCAGAAAGCTCCTTAGAAGCAAGGATGGCAGGACTCTTTCTTATGTACTTTGGGCATGTTATTAGGAAAGATTAATCCCTGAGAAAGGACATCGTGTTTGGTAGATTGTCAGCAAACAAGTGGAAGGCCTTCAACAGGAGATGAATTGACAAGGTGATTGCAGCAACAGGCTCAAAGAGAACAACTGTGAAGATGGTGTAGGACCACGCAGTGTTTCCTTCTGTTGGAACTGACTCGGTGACCCCACACTCCCCTTGTGGAGTTAGAGATGGTCCTACCTCCTTATCAGGCCACTTTTACAGACACTATGCTTTGGGGGGCATTAAAAAAGAAGAAGACATTCAACAAGATGGACTGACACAGTGACAACCATGCGCTCCAAGAGCTAGAATTGTGAGGATAATGTAGGACGGGGCAGCATTTGGTTCTGCTGTGGTTGGGGTTATGATGAGTCAGAGCAGATACTTAGCACTTTACAGCATCCTTGGTTTCAAGGGGAAAGAGTCAAAAGAATAATGTGATCAAACCAGAGTTGCTTATTTTATTAAAACACAGGCCCTTCTAGTAAAAATGACAACCTCAATAGCTATATGACAGAACCCCTCTTTAACAAAGGTGTGAGAAAGATATGGAGGGAAAACATGTATCCTCGAATCTCTGAAGGAGAAAAAAAAACTGAATGAGCCGAAAACAAACAGCATGGAAAGTTGGCTTGGGACTGAACCATCCCCAGGGTCTCCTTGTGAAAAAAGAGGTTCTGAACCCACATTGGTATGTTTGCCAGTAGCTGGGAAGCCCTGCTCAGCATTGGTAGAGCTGGTGGAGGTTACCAATGCCCTAAGCCTGGGTGATACACTTCAGGGCTGGTTTTTAAATAGAAAAACAACTGAGTGCACATATTCACAGACTTAGAGATCTTAGGCCATATTGTGGCAACTTGGGACGTGTTTGAACTGGCAGAGTAAAGGGGAACACATATTCACTGACTTTGTAGTCTTGGGCTAGATCACGATGAGTTAGGCATATATTTTTTATACTAACTGAGCAGCTCTGGAGAGGTGGAACCCACACACTCATGTGCCCAATGGTAGCAGATGTGGCAAAATACCAACCCTGTGTCTACGGAAGCTGTCAGTACTCTGAGGTTGCTGGTGCTGTTTGGGGGTTTTCGCTATTGGATTTTCCTTCTGTTTTTGTTTACATGGATTGATAAACTGCAATGAGAGTCACAGGATACTAGAAAGAATTATTCCTAATCCCACATAACCCTCTGGTGTCCAGAAAAGTCACACACACACACACACCCTAACTTTCACACCCCATGTAGCTGTACTTCTAAGTATTTGATAAATACAAAATAGTCGCTGAAAAAGAGAAAACAGCTGCTGACTCTAATCTTGTTCCTATTTGTTTATTTTTTTTTGTTTCTTTGTTTGACTTTTTCTTTTTATTTGTGTGTTTGTTGGCTCATCTGCTTCTTCGTTGCCATTGTAAATTGGTCATTTTTAAAAAAATAAAAATTTATCAATTCATCCCACCCAAGAGTACTGATACCATACGACCCCGTGAGCCTCACCCATCCAACAGTTACACCTAATGGACAAGGACCATCACCCACTCCAGAACCAAATGATTAACAAATAAACACACTGAACTCACTGCCATTGCATACAGTCTGACTCTTAAGAACCCTTTGGGTTTTCAAGGCTATAAATCTTCTTATTTGTCATCTTTGGATCACACAGACTGGTGTGCTTCTTCCATGTGGACTTGGTTTTCTCCTCGCTCAGTTGGTTGCTTGATTGAATACAAGTATTTAAGACCCGACACTATGCCAATTTATAGTCAATGTGTTAGAAAGGGTTCATTAGAGAAACAGAACCAGAATACTTATGATTTTATGTATGTAGAACAGGATACACATATACAGCATGAAGGAACAGAACACATAATTAGTCCACACAGCAGTACAGAGGGCTCAGATCAACTCACTTCCACGGCACACTTAATATACTAGAATTGCTTCAACTTATGAGGCATGTTGGGTCCAAGGTCAAGGTAGCAGACAGCTGAGTCTTCTATTGGGCACTTCGGGCAGTCCAGCCACTGGTAGCAAACAGCAGAGCAGGTCACCAACAGTCAGCCAGAGGATAGGATCCAACAGTCCCAAGCACAAGTGATGTCTACACCAGCAGCGTGGCGAAGCAGGTCTCAAAGGAATCTCAAGCTCTAGTGATGTGAACCATGGGTTCAGTGTTCCACCGATAGTGTAGCTCACAAACTGTGGCAGAGTACTAGCAGCTGCACACTGGTCTGATCGAGAGAGACAGAGAGAGACAGAGAGACAGAGAGAGAGACAGAGACAGAGAAATGGGGATTTGGCAAGCCATTTATCTTTTTGCCCTTCAATCAAACCACGACCTTATTATTCCCACGTGTTCTTATTGGCCAGGTTGGCACAATAAACCTGCCTGTCCCAGTCTACCCCTTGCCAACTTGTCATCTATGCACAATTCTTTAGCCATATATAATGTCCAGACATTAATGAAATCACATTGAATCTAACTGTCTCTGGTACATCTTACATGAACAAAGGAAAGATAGTCAATAAACATATAAAAAAGATAAACTGAAAATCACAAATCCCATGTTTGCAACTGATCACGTCCATGGTCATAAGTGATAGATAGAGCTATTCTCTACTACCCATTCTGTATGACCTTTGCCCTCAGCCAGCACCTCAGCTGGCTGTGGTTCTTTGCTTCATGGGGTGACCCAGACCTTCATTCCTGAGGGGTCTGGGTCATTAGATGGTCTGCCAGGATTGGGTTGCTGTAGTTTACCAGTTTACTTTAATCAGGGGGCATGGCAGTATTAAGATACGGCCTATGAGATCTCCTGGATTTCAGACATATTCTTCTTTACCTCCATTGTGTAGCACCAGTCCAATTTCTTCTTGGTAATCAAGATCAATCACACCACTCAGTACAGTGACACCCTTTCTGACCTGTGGATCCACAGGCATGAGGCGTCCAAAGTGGCCAGGGGGCATTCTCAGCTGCCAGTCCAGTGGAATCAGTGCTGTTTCCAGGTGGGAGAGTTTCTTCCTTCAGAACCAGGACATCCAGACCTGATAGAGTTGCTGCGACGGGACACAAAAATGCTGCAAGTGGATCACTAGGAGTGACAGTGAGCGGTGCCACTTCAGCTTCCACCCCTTGGTTCCTGGATCCATGAATCCTGGCTATTGGAGACACAGCACCATATATTGGCCACTGGTTAAGAGCATATACCGCTTCCTGGAGAACATTTCCCCAGCCCCACAAGCTGTTGCCACCTCGCTGGCACCATTGTTGTGTCTTCAGGAGCCCATTCCATCATTCCATCAAGCCAACTGCTCCAGGATGATGAGGAACATGAAACAACCAGTGAATTCCATGGGCATGGGCCCATTGCCACACTGCATTTGTTGTGAAGTGAGTTCCTTGATCTGAAGCAATGCTATATGGAATGCCATGCTGGTGGATAATACATTCTTTAAGTCCATGGATGGTGGTTTGGGCAGAAGCATTGTGTGCAGGGAAGGCAAATCCATATCTAGAGTAGGTGTCTATTCCAGTAAGAACAAAACACTGCCCCCTCCATGAAGGAAGTGGTCCTAGGTAACCAACCTGCCCCAGATTGCTGGTTGATCTCCCCTAGGAATGGTCCCATATCTTGGCTTAATGTTGGTTTCTGCTGCTGGCAGATGGGGCACTCAGCAGTGGCAGTGGACAAGTCAACCATGCTGAGTGGAAGTCCATGTTTCTGCGCCCATGCATACATAACCTCCATCCCTGCCACCATGTCCACTTTGTTCATGTGCCCATTGGGCAATCACAGGAGTGGCAGAGGAAAGAGGAAGGCCAGTCTCCACAGTGTGTGTCATCTTATCCACTTGATTGTTAAAAGTCCTCCTCTTCAGAGGTAACCCTTTGGTAAGTGTTCACATGAGACACCATTACCTTTACTTTCTTGGCCCATTCAGAGAGGTCTGTTCACATACCTCTTCCCCACACCTCCTTGTCACCAATCTTCCAATCATCTTCCTTCCAAGTCCCTGTCCATCCAGTCAAGCCATTAACCACAGCCCACGAATCAGTATACAGTCTCACATCTGGCCATTTTTCCTTGTAGGCAAACTGCACAGCCAGGCGCACTGCTCAAAGTTCTGCCCCATTGGGAGGATTTCCCTTCCACCACTATCCTTTAGGGAGATCCCAGAAAGGGGCCGCAGTGCTGCTGCTGTCCACTTATGAGTGGCACCTGCACATAGTGCAGAGCCATCTGTGAACCTAGCATGACTTTTCTGTTCTTCAGTTAAATTTTCATAAGGAACTCCCCAGGAAGCCATAGGTGCAGACTGGGAGAGAGAATGTAGTATGAACAGGGTGGAGACTATGGGCATTTAGGCCACTTCTTGATGCAGCCTACTTTTTCCTTCAGGTCTTGCTCTGGCCTGATCTTCTTTATACCACTTCCACGTAACAAGAGAGTGTTGCTGTGCAAGTCCAACTTTATGACTCTATGGATCAGACAATATCCAGTTCGTGATGGGCAACCCTGGCCTCATGGTGACTTGGTGGCCCATGGTCAGGTGTTTAATCTCCACCAAGGCCCACTAACAGGCCAAAACCTGTTTTTCAAAAGTGGAGGAGTTGTCTGCAGAGGATGGCAGGACTTTACTCCACAATCAAAATGATCTATGCTGTGATTCACCAATAGGAGCCTGCCAAAGACTCCACACTGCATCTCTATCTATGACTGACACCTCTAGTACCATCGAGTCAGCTGGATATAGGATCCCAGTGGCAAAGCAGCTTGCCTGGCATCCTGAACCTGTTGCAGTCTTTTCTTGTTCTGGACCCCACTCAAAATTGGAGGCCTTCTGTACCATTTGATAAATAGATTGAAGCACAACACCCAAGTGAGGGATATGTTGCCTCCAAAATCCAAAGAGCCCCACTAGGCATTGTGCCTCCTGTTTCGTTGTTGGGGGCAGGGAGAGCGATGCAATAGCTTATTCTGCACTTTAGTAGGAATGTCTCAACATGTCCCACACCACTGGCCCATCTAGAAATTTTACTGAGGTGGAGGGTACCTGAATCTTTGATGAGGTTGCACACAGATGTCGTACCAATGAATCTAGAGTTTTTGATACATCCTCCTTAGTGGGTTCAATCAGCATAATGCCATCAGTATAACAGACTAGTGTGACATTTTGTGGAACAGACAGTCAATCCAGGTCCCTACGGACTAAATTATGGCACAGGGTGGAACAGTTGATATACTTCTGTGGGAGAGTTGTGAGAATGTACTGTTGTCCCCGCCTACTGAAGGCAAACTGCTTCTAGTGATCCTTCAAGATTATTGAAAAGACATTGGCCAGATCAATAACTGCACACCAAGTACCAGGAGAAGTATTAATTTGTTCAAGCAATGAGATCACATCCGAAATAGCAGCTGCAAATGGAGTCACCATCTGGTTAAGTTTACAATAATTTACTGTCATTCTCCAGGATTCATTTGTTTTCTTTGCAGGCCAAATGGGTGAGTTAAACGGGGATGTGGTAGGAATTACCACTCACTCCTGCTTCCTTCAAGTCGTTGATGGTGGCACTGACCTCTGCAATCCCTCCAGGAATGTGGTACTGCTTCTGGTTTACTATTTTCCTAGGCAATGGCAGTTCTAATGGTGTCTACTTGGCCTTTCCTGCCATAATAACCCTTATTCCACAGTTCAGGGGTCCAATATAGGACTTTTGCCAGTTGCTAAGTATGTCTATTCCAATGATGCATTCTGGAACTGGGGAATAATGACATGATGGATTTGGGGGACAACTGTACCCAAAGAGAGGTGTACCTGAGTTAAAACTCCACTGATAACTTGACCTCCATATGCCCCCATTCTGATTCACAAGCCTTCAAAACATTTTGGGTCTCCTAGAATTAGTGTTCGTTCAGAGCCAGCGTTCAGTAATCCCTGAAAAGTTTGATTATTTTCTTTCCCCCAAAGAACAGTCACTCTTTGTGGAAGGCTAGAAGATAGACTAACAGTTCAAACCTTTGGTGATGTGGCAGGGCCCTTCTTCAAAGGAACCTGGCCGTCCCCTCATTCAAGGGGTTGTGGGTCTGTAAACTGGCTCAGGGTTGGGAATTGATTGAGTGATCGTGACTCTCTATTCTGCTGCTCACATGATCTAGCATTCTTCTGCCTATATAGATCACATAAATATTTAGTAGGTTTCCCATGTATTTCACTCCTAGGGACACTGTGGCTAAGTAGCCAATGTCATAAGTCCACATGAGACAGGTTCTTCTGAATACTACGGAAACTTGCTGCCCGTTGCCATAATCATGTCCACCCTGTCTGTTGCTTCGGTGCCGACACCTGCCCTCTACCACGATGGGGTCCAATCAGCCCCGTTGTAGGCAAATGACGGAGTTTGCGTAGGGCAGTTACCACTCTTAATTTTGGTGCACATAAAATAGCAGTCACAGGAGTCTTCAGAGATGTTGGGCCCACTTCACAAACTTGTTCCTTATGGTTGTGATGGAAGGTATGTCCTCAGGGCACTCCCTTTGGGAGTCTATGGGACTATTCTGATTAAACCCCTTCCAACATAACTATTTCCCTAAGCTTTTTGGATACCTTCTTCTACAGCAGTGGTTCTCAACCTGTGAGTCATGACTCCTTTGGGGGTCAAAAGACCCTTTAAGAGGGGTCACCCAACTCACAATAGTAGCAAAATTACAGTTATGAAGTAGCAATGAAAATAATTTTATGGGGGTGTCACCATAGCATGGGGAACGATATTAAAGGGTCACAGCATTAGGAAGGTTGAGAACCACTGGTCTACAGTGTACCAAGGCAGGTCAGGGACTTCAAGTGAACCATGCTTCAGTGAACTAACCAAGTAAGCAATTCGATTCCCTCTTGCTGAGACACTGAAGGAAGAATCTGTGCTTAAGAGTCCCATACCAAGAAACTCAGACTGGTGTAATGTTGCATTCCCTGCACCCTTAGCAACCATTCCCAGAAGTTGACCAGATAGCCCACTTTTTAACAATTTAACAACGTCCCGTGATGTTTGAAAATTGAAATAAATATATTACAATACTATTTTTGCATTCTATGAAAATTGGTGTTGCTCCATTTAGACCAAATTTTTAATCAAGAACACCCCCTCCCCCAGTCAATGGTATTCCACTTAAAATGTGGAGTCCAGGCTTCTGTTTGTATGTATTAGAAAACTTGAGCAGATCTTTATGAGTACAGTGCACTTCTTCCTGCATCATTATCTGAAACTCATCTTTAGGAACTTTCTGAGACTTAATTCTAGTTACAGGTCTAAAGTATATAATGGAGAGGGGGTGTTTCCTGGGAGCTCTCAAGAATATCTTGTAAGGCATCTCTCCCAGGCAATGCTGCAGATGCAGCCCCACCCGGCATTTAAGCTTGAACAGGTTGGTGAATCTGCTCAGGTGTGGGTTGTGTGGATTAATCCCCACAGGTGGGAGGGGTGGGTCTATTGACTGGGCTGGCTTAATTGTTTCTAGGGGCTCCAGACCCTCCCTCTCATCAGCCCACATGTTCCCATCCCATGTTTCTGGGTCCCAATTCTTTCTGATTGACCTTACTTTTTAATATCAGACACTGTTCTAGATTTGCAATTCAGTTGATCCTGTAATTCAGTTATTCATATTATAAGACTCTGTATTTGGTTTTCAGCAATGTCAGCTCTATTTTTAGGGCTTTTAGGTAGCACAAGCTTTTAGGTCTTTTATTCAGCACTTGAGATGTGCTTCTGAGGTTCTGGGATTATCCCATTCCTTGATCACATTTTCTATTGTAAGGAGAACCAACCAACTTCCTTATACTGTTCATTCTGACGAAATTGCTGGAAAATATCAAATACATGATCACCCAGAGCCTCTCCTCTCACCAGCCCTTCATCTATTGGAGATGATACTGTGGATATTAGCTCTGCTACTTCATGCCATGGATTAATACCACTCACTCCAGTAATAGTGGCAGACTTAGCCATGCCTTTAGGGATAAAGGCAGCCTTCTCAGTGCTGTTAAGCCTAATGGGGCCAGAGAGCCAGTTTAAGAAGCCTATACTTATGATCTTGTTTCTCTAAAATAGTGATTCTCAGCCTGTGGGTCACCAGTAGCAAAATTTTGAATTAGCAATGAAAATATTGTATAGCTGGTGGAGGGGGGGGGGTCACAAAAACACGAGGAACTATATTAAAGGGTCTTGGCATTAGGAAAGTTGAGGATCACTGCTCTAGAACCACTCCCAAATGAGTTAGACAAGATTCTCTTAAGAAACAAAACCAGGACACTTATGATTTTACATATATAGAAGAAGATAGATATATACAGCATGAAGCTGATTAGTCCACACAGCAGTACAGAGGACTCAGTTCAATTCACTTCCGTGGAATATACTGGAAGTCCTTCAACTTATGAGGCATGCTGGGCCCAAGGTCAAGGAAGCTGACTCTTCCAGAGAGCACTGCAGGCAGTGCGGCCACTGGTAGCAAACAGCAGAGCAGGTCACCCACAGTCAGCCAGTGGACACGTCGAGAGAGAGAAGAGAGAGACCGAGAAAGAAAACGAGGATTTGGCAAGGCATTTATCTTTTTGCCCTGCAATCAAACCGCGACCTTATTAATCCCACGTGTTCTTATTGGCCAGGTTGGCACAATAAACCTATCACAGCCAGACACCATCTGCTTTCCTCACCACACTTTGCTGTAGCACCCTTATCTTCAGTGATCATCTCATGAAGGTAAGTATCAAGCAGGTCCATGTTACAAGAACTAATTGTTCTTGGAATGGGGCTAGAATTATGTGGGAGGCCAAAATCAATCTCCTTGTCCATGAGATATAAATGACTGGATTTCTTTAGCAGTCTTATTATCATGACAAAAAAATCAATCATCCTCCCAGGATATAAGATGATTCCACTGATAACATCGATGACTTTCCAGTAACATGGAATTTAAGGTATTGTTAAGAAAAGGTTATGCGGGTATAGTCCAGCAGTGAACCACAATCCATGAGTTGTTGCTTTGTACAGATTGAATTCTTAAGTGATTGCATTCTATTTACATTGAGCATGGGGGTTTTACTAGGGGGAAGTTTCCTATCATATGCCATACACGGGCAGATCCTTGCCTATCGGATTAGTGCCTGTCACATTATTGCAAGAGGAACATTAAGATAGTAAATATATGGTGCTTATGGTCCCCCTAGGCCAGGATCCTAACCAAGGCCCAACAACCATCAATTACAGTCTTGGGATGGACATCATTTATTTCATCTCTTATGAGGCAATTTCAGTCCTAAATTCAAGGGATCTAGAAAATTTTGAGGTAGGGCCCAGTTAGTTCAGTGAGGTTTCCAAACTGAGTTCTTCTGGTGTGGCCTATGGGGATGCCATGTTGCCTGTAAGACCAGCATCTAAGGTAACCATAGTGCTTAATTCATGGCTCACCCGAGAGTTGAGTAAAAACTAGTAATTAGAAAATGTCAGGCTGAGCCCCGGTGGCGTAGTGGTTGTGCGCAGGACTGCGGCCCACTGGGATGGAGGTTCGATTCCAGCTCCATGGAGCAAAGGCTGGGCCTCCTACTCCCACCACCTGAGGGCAGTGATGCCACCCCCTCCCAAAAAAAAAAGAAACTGTCTACCCAGGAACCTAAACCTGGTTTTATTATCCCTTGGGTTTAATTACTGTTGACCATCCCTTCCCAAATTAACGCTACTCCTTCCGATTTACCCAAGAGAATTATAAATGCCTCCTCTGAAATACAGATGCTCCCCTCCCCTGATCTTAAAATTGATTTTCCAGTAAGGTTCACTTTTCTTTCCTAGGAACTGTCTGTTGATTTGTCAAAACCATTCTAAATGTTGCATAGCATTGTTGCATTGCATGTTGTTCTCCCTTTTCCCTCTTCTTGCAGAAGTGATCCTAGCCAATATGAAGTCTTCTCTTTCAAGATGGGTCTTGTGAAGTGCATATAAAAGGGGTGATTCATGGTCAGCATGAAGGTTTTCTCTTTGGGTATTGAACTCTAAGATTTGTTTAATTGGTTTCTCCTGATAGCAGTGGGCACATACAGCATTTATCGCTTTGTGATTGGCTAACTCCACTCGGCACAATGATTTCCAGGTTTTTCCACATCATGTGGTACTTCATGCTTTCATCACTGTTTTTTAGGGAAGCACAGTAATCAATTCTGGGTATGTACCAGTTTCTTTTTCCATTCTACTATTGGGCATTTGGGCTGCTTCCAGCTTATTGCTACTGTGTACTGTGCTACAATAAACATGGGAGAGCATACAACTGGATTATATGGGAATTCAACCCTCAGTTATCCTATTTTCTTTTAAAAATCCTTTTATTGGGGGCTCATACAACTCTTATCACAATCCACACATTTTATGTCAAGCACATTTGTGTATTTGTTGCTATCACCATTCTCAAAACATTTGCTTTATACTTAAGCCCTTGGTAATCAGCTCATTTTTCCCCTCCCTCATGAACCCTTGGTAGGCTACAAATTATTTTGTCATATCTTACACTGTCTGATGTCTCCCTTCACCCACTCCTTGCTGTCCATACCCCAGTGATGAGCACAAGAAACTCCATTTTGTGAAAACTACCTTGCAAGACGTTGACCTTCTGCTATAAGAGATTACTTTCTCACCAGAAGACCACCAAATGTACATATACAACCTTCTCGTACAAGTCAACGCTCACCTGCTACAAGAAATTATGTGTTCCTGCCAGAAGAATACTCAACATATGACCACTAAATATATCAGACTGATAAGAAGTAACCAAGGTAACTGGATGTCATGGGAATTTCCAAACTTTGCTTACCACGGTGTATAAAACCTGGACCCCGGAGTTGGTCAAGTCAGAGTGCTCGGATCCAGGAGACATAAACTCCTAATCTCTCCACCCCGTGCCCAGGGTGAGTACACCACGGAAGGCATTGGCCATAATGGACTGGAACTTTTAACTTTAAAATGCTTGCTGAATTAACCTTTATTATTACATACCATTATACTTATTTGCTACATACTTTACTTCTACCTGACCCCTAATACTTCAAATTGTTTGATGTGTGATGTTTGCAATGAATGTTCGCAGTGAATAAACTGAGCTTTCAGAAATGTCACTGAGCGTGCTCTCTTCATTGCTTACGCCGCTCACGACACCCAGGGAGGTTATATGTGTTTTTTAATTGGGTTATCGTGGGTGTAAGGTGGTCTCTCATTGTTAATTTACATCCCCTGGACGGCTAGTGATTGTGAACATTTCTTTCATGTGCTTGTTAGACGTTTGTATGTCATTTGGGGGTTCATGTCTCTCCCCCACTTCTTTATTGAGCCATTTGTTACTTTAGTGAGCTGTTGGATTCTGTAGCTTTGGGTAACTGGACCCTTGTTTGCTGTGTCATAGCCAGAACATTTTTCCCAATCTTTGACTCCCGTTTTACCCTTTTGATGAAGTCTTTAGATATATATGTGTAACTTATTTTCAACATGCCCCAGTTATCTATTTTGTCTTCCATGGTGTGTTTCCTTTATTATATCTGGTAGTCTATGTATGCCACACAATAGGGTCCTTAAGCTTGTTTTGGTTTTCTCATTAATGATTCTGATGGCTCTGGGATTTACATTGAGGTTTTTAATACATTTTGAATTCATTTTTGTGCAAGGCTAGAGACATAGGTTTTGTTTCATTCTTCTGTATATGGAAATCGAATTTGTTCAATATCATTTGTTGAAGAGGCTATCTTTGTCCTATTGGATAGTTTTTGGTCTTTTGTCACAGATTAATTACCTATAGGATAATGCATTTATTTCTGACTTTTCTGTTCGGTTCCATTGCCATTTTGACTATGTGGTTTTGTTGTAGGTTTTTAGGTCAGTTAAGGTCTCCTACATGTTTTTTTTTTCTTTCTCCATGGTTCTTTTAAGATCTTTGCTCATCCTGGATTTTTTATCTTCCAATATGAAAGTAATTAGTTTTTCCACATCTTTAAAGAATATATTAGGATTTGAGTTAGGATTGATGTTGGATTGCACAGAATCTTGTTGAGGACTTTGTCTATGTTCATGAGAAATATTGGTCTATAATTTTATATCTTTGCCTGGTTTGGGGATCACGGTTTGGCTGGCTTCATAGAATGAATTTGGCAATGTGTTGTCTTCTAGATTCTGGAATAATTTTTGTGGTATTGGTGATAACTCTGAACATTTTGTAGAATTCCCCTGTGAAACCATCTGGCCATGAGTTTTCTTGGCTGGAAGTTTCTTAATGACCTGCTCTATTTCTTCTTCTGTTATGTATCTGTTGCATATTAATGCATCTTTCTGCATTAATTTGAGTGGATATATTTTTAGGCTACTTATCCATTTCTTCTAGATTGTAACATTTATTTGAAAAGTTTTTCATGGTAGTGTGCCATTATTCCTTTTATTTAGATCTGCTGTAATGTTACCCTTTTCATTTCTTATTCTAGGTATTTGCCTATTTTTTCCCCTTAAAGTTTAAGGACTATGGTGCACCTGATCCAAGCCATGGTATTTTTTTTTTAGGCATCACTTCCCTCTGGTGGTGGGAGTAGGAGGCACAGCCTTTGCTCTTGTGAGCTGGAACCGAACCTCCATCCCAGTGGGCCGCAGTCCCGCGCACAACCACTATGCCACCGGGGCTCAGCTGCCATGGTATTTTTTTTAAATCATTTTATTGGGGACTCGTACAACTCTTATCACAATCCTTACATCCACCCATTGTGTTGGACATTTGTTGCCATCATTTTCAAAACATCTTCTACTTGAGTCCTTGGTATCTATCAGCTCATTGTTCCCCTCACTCATAAACCCTTGATAATTTATAAATTATTGGCTGAGCCCCGGTGGCGTAGTGGTTGTGCGCAGGACTGCGGCCCACTGGGACGGAGGTTCAATTCCAGCAGTGGGGCTGGGCCTCCTACTCCCACCACCGGAGAGCAGTGATGCCAAAAAAAAATTTATAAATTATTATTTTGTCATGTCTTGCACTGTCCACCAAGCCATGGTATTTTTTTTGGGGGGGGGCATCACTGCCCTCTGGTGGTGGGAGTAGGAGGCCCAGCCTTTCCTCCTGTGGAGCCACTGCTGGAATTGAACCTCCATCCCAGTAGGTCACAGTCCCGCGCTCAACTACGCCACCGGGGCTCAGCCCCAAGCCATGGTATTTTCAATTGCCTCATATACATGTGAAAGTTGGTCATTTAATAAACATGAGTTCATGAGTTTGAATTATGCAAAGAATATTGAAAGTAACATGGTCTGTCAAAAGGACAAACAAATCTATCTTGGAAGAAGTAAAGCCAGACTGTTCCTTAGAGGCAAGGATTGAAATTTGGTCTCACGTACTTCAGCCATCTTGTCAGGTGGAACAGTCCCTGGTGGACATTATGGTTGGTATAGTGGAGTGGCAGCAAAAGAAAAGTCCCTCAACAAGATGAACCCACACAGTAGCTGCAACAATGGGCTTGAGCATAGGAACAATTGTCAGGATAGTACGGGACCCAGCAGTGTTTTCTTTCACTGTACCGAAGGGTTACTCTGCGTAGGATCCTGCTCCGTGCATCCTAACAGCAGCACAATACTTTATGTCTGAATTCCATATCTAGTTATCTAGTCTGTCAAGGGAGCCGTGATGGTCCACTGTCTCGTGTTGATACTGCTAACCACAAGGTTGACAGTTGGAAACCACCAGGGCCTCCGAGGAAGGATGAGGCTTTCTACTCCAAACAGGAGTTAGTCTCAGAAACCCAAAGGGCAATTCAACCTTTAGGTCATTGATGAGTCAGGAATCATCTGATGGCAGTTAGTCTAGTGTTTAACTCTGTGAAAGTATAGGTGGAAAATGGATGTCCCTGGTGGTGTAGTGGTTGTGTGCGGGACTGGGGCCCACAGGGCTGACGGTTCAAATCCAGCAGCAGCTCTCCAGGAGCAAGGCTGAGCTTCCTACTCCCACCAGGGCAGTGATGCCACACACAAAGACAAACAAAAAAAAGAATTAAAAAAAATGGTAAACTGCTGGGCAGCATTTGTCCAAGGACAAAGTTCAAAAGGTTGGATGGGATAGGAGAGGAATTAGTATGGAAATGATGAGAAATGGGAGAGTGAGTTATAGTATAGGGATTGTAATCAAAGGCATGAAAGAAAATGTGTATGAACTGTTGGCTGGAAACTGATTTGCTCCAAAATCTTTAGCCAAATCACAGTAAAAATGATTTTAAAAATACAAGCTGAATTATTTATATGCAATAGGGAAAAATTAAAACAACCCAAAGCTATAACGGTGGACTCAAATATAATAATTGTAAAGGGTGAAGCAGAACCGGCAGCATTATACACATAGGGTGACTATGGGCAGGAACCAACTTGACAGGACCAAACAAAGGGCCATTACAGGTAAATGACATTTACTATGGCCCACTTATTAGGCTACTACTATGAAACTAGTAAAAGAATAATGCAGTAGTCTGGTGACACTGTGCATGAGATGTTGTGCAAGGTTGGTGGTTCACACCCATCAGCCACTCCTCAGGAGTTAAATGAGGCTGTCTGTTTCTGCAAAGATTTACAGTCCCTGGAACATTCTATATAGGATTACCATGAGTTGGAATTGACTCAAAAGCAGTGGTAGGCAGTGGCATTATATAACAGGCAAATTCCATGCTGAATGAAGAAACCAGGGTACATATGCTTTAAAAGAAGACAAAGAAATTAATGGGGCAGCAACTGGAATTTTTCTCAAATGAACCACACAAGTTAGGATTAAGCTTGAAAACACTATGTATATGCCAGAACCAGATAGTTTATAAGCCACGATGAGAAACGCGGCAGAAGCAAGATGTTGACCTCTTGCTGGAAACTATCAGATGCTCCAAAGGAAAAGACGGAGCTTTTTACTCTCATATGTGTTATAGCCTCGGAACACTGTAGCAGTTCAACACTGTCCTAGAGTCATTATGAGTTGGAATTAACTTGATGGAAGTTTGACACCATTCTTGGCACATACTGGAAGTTTATACACTTAAGAAAATAAACTTTTTCTCACATAAGGGTCACAAGGAAGGGATGAGTCAACTAGGGTGCAGTAAAGCACCAATAAAACACACGATATTCCTCTGATTCCTTAAGGTTCCCTCACCCCCACCATCATAGCCCCAGTCCTGCCTTTCACTGTGGGCTAGATTGGAGGATGTATACAGATAGAGATATTTGATCCTGACACTCGGAATGCAGGAATTTGAGTAGTGGTACCAGAAAGGTAGGTGAAAGGTGGGGAGAGGAGGGGCAGAAGGGGGAACAGATCACAATGATTGACACACACACACACACCCCAGAGGGGCAAACAGAAACCATGATGGGGAGACAGTGGTTGGTGTAAGGTATGAAAATAATTTACAATTTATCAAAGGGTCACGAGGGTGAGTGTGATATGTAGGTCTACTGTGCCAACATGGCCAATGAACATGGGAATAAATTGAAGGGCAGTGAGACCGGCAAACCTCATCTTTCTCGTTTCGTTCTTTGATCATCACACCACTGTGCGGCTGCCATGCTTGTTCTATGCCTCAATTTGCCAGCTGTAATACCCGGGAGGTACCTAACCCATGGAACGTGTCCTAAGTTGAAGTTCCTTCAGGACCTGCTTTTCCACATTACTAGAATATACATCTCTTGAGCTGGGGGCTGTCGGACCCTGTCATCTGCCTGACTCTTGGTGATCTGTTTTGCTGTTTGCTGCCTGTGGCTGGATAGCCTAAATTGCTCTACAGAGGACGACCCAGCGGCCCTCAAGACTTAAAGGACTGCCGGTGTATTAACTGTTCCACAGAAGTGAGCTGCACTGAGCCATTTGTACTGCTTTATAGATTGTTTATTGTTATCTATCTATATAAATATGTATAAAATTATGAAGTGCCCTGGTTTTGTTTCTCTAGAGAACCTTAACATAGCGAGGGTGAGCGTGAAGGAAAAAAGAGGAGCTGATAACAAAGACTCAAATAAAACAAGTTTAGAAAATGATGATGGCAACTTCTGTACAAATGTGCTTGATACAATTGATGAATGCCTTATTATAAGAGATGTAAGAGCCCCCAATAAAATAATCTTTGAATTAAAAAAATAAAAATAACAAAAAGATATTTTTATTCTTTAATTTTTCTAAAGACTTTGGTTTTTCTATATTCCTTGATTATCAAAATTCATATTGAGATAGTGTTTGCTGTTTGAACCAAAGTATTTTTTTTAACTTTTTAATTGTATATTAGTTGCTGGCTTACAGACCAATTTTACATTCTGCGAACCATATACTTTTTTTCCAACTCATCCACTGCAATCCCCCCAACGTGACATCATTTATTCCACTTCCTCCCCACATGCCCTGTTGTGTTTCCATGTTGCCCTTTTGGTCTGAAACAGTTGGTTTTTCTTCATTCTTAGATTTTCAAGGACCTACATTAGGACAAAATAAAATCCTCTTGAGCAAATCATTCCTGTCCTAATGAATGGTAAAAGGAAAATGCTGTGTATGAAAGAGAAAAAAATATCCCTTACCATCTCTCAAGATGTTTACAAACCTCAATTCTAAAACTAGGGAATTTAAAATGAAACCATGAAATAAAAACGAAATTAGGGAATTTAGGTATCTTTCAGACTAACTTCTCAATTGTTTTTATCTATATTCCTTCCAAGGGGTTTTGATGCTGTTTCTATAAACAGAAGTGCTCAAGAAATGCTCATTCTTGGAGCCAAAACCAAAAGCCAAACTCATTGTCACCTGTGTCTCTTTTAATTTACTATGACCTTACAGGCAGAGTAGGACTGTCCTTTTGGGCTTCTGGGAGCTTTAAATCTTTACATCAGACAGCTTCATCTTTCTTCCTCTAAGTGACTGGTGGGGTTGAACCTTTGACTTTGACATCAGCAGCTCAATATGCAGCCCACTATGCCATCAGAGCTCCTTAGTTATATGCATAAGCAAATAAATTCTACAATTTTGTGAAAAGATTCATGTTAACTTTAGAAACACTAATGAAAGAAGGAGTCATGCCACATTTTGAACTTCACTGTTTTAATATCATGAAATACAAGTACAAAACATTGTACAAGTTTTTACTACATGAAGAGGAAATAGAATGTCTGTACTTTTACCAGAATTGATATCATCTAGGACTAGCCACTACACCAACAGACTTACATTGGACTTATTAATTCTAAGAGGCTTTATCATGAATAAAAAGCTCAACACCTCTTTTCCTTTGCAAATTGGCATTTACCCTACTATTCCTGTTAAGCTGCTTTGGAGAACCTTTAATAAAGAAAAAAATTGCTTTAAATGTGAGTGCTGAGCAGGCAATCTTTTAGTCGAAGTCTTCTATGTTGGCATCGCTAAGACACTGTGCACTATTTAGGATAAGAAAACATGTGGTGTCAGTAGCCCTCCTCCTATTTAGAAAGGCAAATTACTGTTTCCAGAAAAGTTCGAAATATTATGAGAATTAACCAGTAATCTACGAACCTCATTTACATAAGACAAATCAATGGTCACAGTGTCATAAAACTTCACATGCAATGAAGAAAGTCAAGTTTATAAATAGTCAAACTATCTTTCCTACCTCGTAACTGTAAACTGTGCTAGTGCCTAGGTTTCATTCTGGGGTCATTTCAACTCAGTTTTCTTATGACAGGCAAATCCAATGAAAGCAGTGTTTATTTTATTGGGAAATGTGAAAAAGAAAACAATATATGACTACTTTCATAAAATACTGGAAACTGATATTATTTATGAATTAAAAAATGCCATTTGTCATTTTTAAAAGTTTTAATCCTCATTCTTGCTACTAAAAAATTATTCAAAGTTATGTCAATCTTTAAGAATAAATTTTGGGGTATTCAAAATAATGTATGCTTGGAAAACTGAACCACATTTTCAATTGCCAGCTTTATGCTTTGTCCTTAGTAGAATCATCTTTGTTTCTTCTTTTTACATCCCAATTATAAACCCTAGCCATATCTGCAAGGAATGTCAAAGAAAAGGCAAATGCAAATTTAAAGACACAAAAATCATGCACACGAAATACTAGTAACAACTAGTGCTATAAGCAGTTTTGCTACATTAACTGCTGAGATTGGTATAAAATGGAACAATTGTTAGCGTTCTGACTCAAATCTGGTATTCCATTTAACAAATATGGACACTGTCAAGTTTCAAAGAGAGTCCCCTTTCAACCACATGTCAGAGGAGGCGCTGAACAAAGCCTGACTAAAGAAGGAAAGTCTCTAGGGCTTATTATGTAGTGAATAATCCTTAATGGTTGGGGCCTTAAGACATTGAACACATGTCCACAAATCTCCAACACTGTCAGAAAGGGCATTTTGCAAGTTGGCAGAGCTCATCATCTTTCAAAAGATCTTTTCTTGGGGCTGAGCCCCGGTGGCGTAGTGGTTGTGAGCGGGACTACGGCCCAATGGGATGGAGCTTCAATTCCATCAGCGGCTCACAGGAGCAAAGGCTAGGCCTCCTACTCCAGCCACCAGAGGGCAGTGATGCCCCCCCCCCAAAAAAAATCTTTTCTTTAGCTCCTATAGCTATAATTGCTTTTTTTTTCACACTGAATACATTTTCCTTTCCAGAAGCATCGCCCTTGTCTTGGCCCTAAGTCATCTCATCGAGGGATGAAGTTACTCTACATTAGCTGACATTCGGATGGGCCCTGCACTACTCTTCTGATGTGCCCACCTTCTCTCACACAAGGGCTGAATCTCTGCCATGTGCTACATACATGAAGTAGAGAATAGTTTACTAAAAGAGTTAGGCTTATTGGCAGAGCACACAAGGAAAGTGTTAGGAAAGGGAGATGAGACTAGCTGGCTGGGGGCACTTCAGAAGGTCCATATACTCATATATTATGTGTGAAAAAGGTTCAATGAAGCATTTTCACCACAGGGGATAAAATGGAACTTCATATTGTTGACACTCGATGGCCTGACTCTAAGAACAGCAACTGTAAACTATGGCAATGGCAGGAAAAGCTGGCAATGCTGCAGGGGCTGAGTGCATCTGGGTGGCTGGAGAGCCAATCCTGTCCCCTGACCCAAATGCCCTGCACTATCTTCCACCCTTCCTTCCTCACCTCTTCTCTCTGCTATTCAAAATCAGAAAGTACCTTTAAAAGCAGTTCAAGTTTTATCTTCTCAACAAAGCCTTTTCTGAACTAACTCCAACTCACACCTAACTTCCTCTAACTTTAAAGTGAGGTGGGTGCCCTAGGTGGCACAGTGGTTAGGAGCTTGGCTGTTAAGGGACAGACCAGTGGGTACATGACACCTCCACAGGAGAGATGTGGCCATCAACTTCAGTAGCTGATTACAGCCTGGGAAACCAAAACCCTATGGACCAGTTCGACTCTGTCCTATGGGATGACTGAGTCTGAATCCACTCAGTGATATAAAACAACATGAAATTGTCTTGGTGTACATATTAAACTTATTTTTAATTTGCTTGTAAACGACCATTTAACTGTTTTTACATGTGTAGTTCTAATGGAGGAAGACTCTGTTACTATCTTTGTAGCAATGATTCCCTCCCTAACCCTATGGCTCAGCACAATTGTACAAACATAGGGGACCTTTAACAGATGCTTCTGTTATAAACTATCTAATTAGCCAAGAAGGTTTTTTGAAAAAAATGCTTGGAAGTTAAGTGTTCATTCACCAATTTGAATTTGCTGTTACCATATCTTCACATTACAAATTAATGAATCTATCTGCAAGTTTATTGAAGCATTACCTACATCCATATGGTTATTTCATTAGTCTGCAACCTAAATGAGCATAAGAGTATCTTACTCATTAAAGCAACACAAGTAAGAATGTTAAAGATTTCTACATTTTACCTTCCCCTTGTTTTTCTGTGTTTGTTTTTAAAGAAAGGATACTGACTTCCGTGGTAGTAAATTGGTCTCGAAGAAAGTCCAGGTCTTCCTCGAGTGAATCAAGATTCTTTGTGGCAGTTGCTAAATTCTTTTCCAACAGTGCCTGTGCTTCATCGATATCATATTCAAGCATTACATTTGCCTGAAGAGAGACAGTAATGAGAATGATGGATATTTACACAGTGCTTTAGATAAATTCCTCTCACAGAGATCCCATAGGGCAGGCTAGAACTGCTCCTGTGAGTTTCCGAGACCGTAATTCTTTACAGGAGTAGAAAGCTCAATCTTTTTCTCTTAGAGCAGCTGGTGGTTTTGAACTGCTGACCATGACTTGGCTTCAACTCTTTGGCAGTGAGTTTTCAGTTTTTATATATATTAAAACAGGGGTTGGCCCTCTGATCAAAGTTCGCTGCTTGTTTTTGTAAATACAACTTGATTGGACCTAGATAAGCTCTACTAATTTACATACCTTCTTCACTTTTATGCCACAGTGGCAAAGTTGAGTATTTGCAACAGGGTGTGGTAAAGGGTATCTACTGTTGTGTAGTTCAGAAAATGGAGACTCAAGTGGGTCAGTTCAGACAGTTCATAAATAAATGGGAGGTTGAAGTCACCAACTTTTCCAAGGGAGCAAACTGGGTAGGGCTTTCTACTCTCATAAAAAGTGACTGTCCTGGAAACCCACAGATGTCGTGATTGGAAAGAGATCCAATGGCAGTGAGTAATGAGAATCAGGCTGCTGGTTATGCCCAAGAAGCAGGATTTGAGAGGGATGCCACACCCTCTCTCGGATCTCAGGCTTACTGTTCTAAGAGAGAAAAAGAAGCAGAGAGGGAGACCTCACCAGCACCCGGAAAGAGGCAGGGAAAGTGCACATCCTTGGACCCATAGTCCCTGCACTAAGAAACTCCTAGAACCTGGGGAAGATTGAATCCAAGATTCAGGTTTTTCACCAGAGCTGACACAGAGAGAACGCACTCCCCAGAGCTGGCACTCTGCACTTGGACTTCTAGCCTCTTAAACATACACAAGCCCCTCCCAGGCCTTGGGATCTGAGATTATGAGAGGCTATCACCACCCTAGAGCCAGCCGTTTATTGAGATTTTTCTGGGTAAGCCTAATGTAATCACATGAGGCCTTAAAAGCATCACAAACTTCCTCTGGCTGGTGGCAGAAAGGCATGTCAGAAAGACTGAAAGTGTGAGAAGGAGCTTACATGCCACTGTCTCTAAAAGCCAAGAAGGCTCCTGGCTCACAAGCACCTAGACTCTGACCTTCTGCAGAGTTATAACTGTTGCCATTGTTAGATGCCATGACTTGGTTCTAACTCACAGTGACCCTATGGCACACTAGTTAGTTTTGAGAATTTAAGCCATTAAATTTGTAGTGATTTGTTACGGCAAGAAAAACCCCAGCTCCTTTCACTCGGCAATGTGTGAGACTCATGCTTGTTGCGTACAGCAGTTCATGAACCCTGGGTTCTGTACAGCGTCGCATGGCACTGATAGGGAACAACTGCTGCAGCCACTCTAGCGCAGATGGACATTTGGGTTGTACTATGAATTGAGCTATGCCCCCCCCTAAACTAGGTCAAGTTTCAACCTTATTTGGAAACAGTTTTTTCCCCAAATGTTACCAATTAACTTTACAAGTCATACAGGAGTAGGGTGAGTCCTAATCCCATCTGTATGGTATCTTACAAAGATGAGCAGACACAGACACACACAGAGAAGACATCATGTGAAGGTGCACTGAAATGGAGGTAGAGTTGCCATGTGAAGCCAGAGGAGGTCAGATGTGGCCTTGATGCCATTTACTCATCATTTTAATAAAAATAACACGGGCACAATCTCCACTATAAATGTGTGCAATGGTAGTACTAGTAGGATCAGCACAGCCAAAATCGGTCTAACTTTAGAGTGCGAAATGCAACATCTGCCCAAGCATGATTTCTACAAAGTACAAGTCAGACACACCTACATTCGCACAACTTTTTTTTTTTGGCATCACTGCCCTCTGGTGGTCGTGGGAGCTATCCAGCCTTGCTGCTGCTGGATGTGAACCGCCAAGCCAGTGGGCCACAGTCTCACACTCAACCACTAAGCCACTGGGGCTCAGTCTATCCTCACAACTTTTTTCCCACTCTGACCACTACTGGCTCTGTCTTCAGTGGGACAGCCCTTGATCCACGGTACTGCTCATTTAGAAGGTTCCTGGTCTCCCTTCTCCTTGTTTTCCCCTTCTGTTTCTTTCTCTAAAATCCTTTACAGAACGAGTTGCTAAAACACCCAAACTCCTTGTCAATTCAAAGCATGGTACTTTCATCAGGGTCATGAACTGACTGATACCTTCTTGGTAAGCCACAGATACTTCATTTGCATAATAGGCCACAACTCACCTCATCTGCATAATCTATTAAACAATCCCTGCACAGGCAGGCTACAATTCAGGATAAGACCAAAAATAGCATACCACGTTGTTTACAGGCTACCTAGAAAATGTAATTGACCCGCACAAAAGTAATAAACTCTTTGTGGTAAAAACAAAGCAAAGCAAAAATTCCTTAGGGCTGGGGGAAGAGGGTGGTAAACTCCACTTACTCCCAAAGATCAAACTAAAAGGCCACATAAAGGAAATCATTCCATCACAATATGTCCATGTAGATATATAGAAAAAAGGCTGAAAAGATACCCATCAAACCATCAGAGCTTACCCCTGGAGTGTAGGATTAGGATTTGAGAAAGGAAGAGACTTTCATTTTTTTATTCCATATTCTTCTGCATCATTTATTTTTGTCTTTTCATCAAGCTTATGTTAAATTTTACTTTAAAACGTTTTTCAAAAGTGAAAAAGAATTGGCATAACCTGAAGAGGAGAAAAGGTCCTACAACGGAAGGTTTTCAAGCGTAGGTGCTATGGACCAGACTGGTGACCCAAAGGAAAGGCAAACTTGTCAACCTATACACCCTGAGGATCATTCAGAGTTCTTCAGACAGCAGCCAACACACCAGTGGCAAAAATGATTACATCTGGGGAAGGAAGAGGAAACTACAGATGACCAGAAACCTGCTCCCCACCCCCACCCCCCAAAAATAGAGAAACTCACTTCCAACACATCAATGCTGACTCCAATTGACCCTATCGGACAGGAAAGAAGTGCCCTGGGAGTTTCCTGACTATAACACTTTATGGGAGTAGGAAGTACTGTCTTTCTCCCAAAGAACTAGGCACCTGGTGGTGTGATGGCTATGCACTGGGTTGAGATTCACTCCTCAGGAGACCCACTCCTCATAGGACTTTCTACTCCCATAAACAGTTAATGTCTGGAAACTCACAAGGGCATGCACTTTGATGCTATCCTACAGGGTCTTGATGAGTCAGCATCAATTCACTGGCAAATAATTTGTTTATTTTGTGTTCTCCTGCGGGGCAGCTAGTAATTTCGAACTGCTCACCTTGAGGCTCGCAGTTCAACATGTAACCACAATGCCACCAGGGCTCCTATATCAGCTAACAGAGGGCAAAATTCTGTCCTGGGTGGGTACGCTTGTAATGCTACTAAGAGGAGCAAGATAGTAAACTTATAGAAAAAGAAGGTTTTAGAAATCATCTAGAATCGAAACATTATGACCTCTAACCCTCAAAGTGTTTGTAATAATATTTTTTCTCCATAACTTTCTAGAACTAATAAACTTTTGTGGAGAAGACAGATTTATCACAAGTTGCATTTTCTCTTTAGTCTCTACTCCATTTCTTTTGTTACATACAAGTCAAATAAGGTAGCAAGGGTTTGGGTCAGTTTGTTTAGATGAAGAAGAGAGATGTGAGCATATTTTTACTGTGATCCTCAAACTCCTAATTCCAGGCAGTTTCCAGTATGAATGACTTGGATTCGACCCCTTTGTTGCTTCTACAACCAAAGGGAGATAAGCCCGTTAGACATATCAAGAATCCCGTTGAGCTAGAAGAGCACCCTGGTTTACAAATTTCAACTTAAGCTAAGCTTATGACATTTACTTACCCCAAGCCACAGACACACTTTATCAGTAGGAGGTACTGAAGCTTTGCAGTACAGGTTATCTGCCAATAAGAATCTGGTCTCCAGTGAATTGGTGGACTCCTTATGAAAAAATTAGAGAATTGTAACAGACCTATTTAATATCAAGGTTCTCAAAGAAAGAATCTCTGAACTGCATGCAAGACAGATGTGCGGCAGCACCATCATCATACAGATGTAGCGATAAAAGACAGGCCCAAGTGGGGTCAGATAGCTTGATGTCGATTCTGGCTCACTTACTTACTAGCATTGTTAACTTGGCATGTCATTTACCCTATGCACATCTCAGGTCCCTCATCTGCAACATGACCATACTAATAGTCCCTACAAGAGCTCCAGGGTGGCACAAATAGTTAAAACCCACCAAGAGATACTGTAGAAGATAGGCCTGGAGATCAGCTTCAGAAAGATCAAAGTCTTAAAAACCCTATGGGCAGTTCACCTCTGCACAAACGCAACGAAGTCAGACTCGACTTGATGACGAGTGACACTAGCCTTTACACCTCTGTTTGGGTGAACACAGCATTCAAAGGTGGGCATGCATAAGTACACGGGAAACTCTTACAATCTGTATAAACTCAAGGAATTATATAAGAATTCACTATTATTATGTCATTAGTGATTTATGTTCAATCAAGTAACAAATCAAAAATAGATATAAGCAATCATTTCAATACAATGGGCTTATAAAATATAATCTTTATAGCCTGGTTTGATGTAATAAGTACTAAAGAAGACTCAGAATATTGTCAAATTTGGTTTTGTCAGAAAGTGGCTGTGTGACACTGGTCAGGTAAAATCTAGCAGTATTAAAATAGGAATGTGAAAGTTTCTATGAGTATTTCCAGTTCTATAATTCTTTGACTTACTCATTTTTTATATTATTTTTTTAAACTGTGACAAATTATTCACTTCTTATTCTTAAGGATAATAATCTATAATAAGACATACTTAAATACTGGTAACTCAAAATAAGACATTCTCTTCCATTAAAACAATTCAAAATTGTATTTAATTTTCATAAAAACCACATCTAAGTAACTTAATAATTTGAGCCTTAGACTGAAATCTGACTTGTGGGGCAAGCGCACATCGAAGTACACAGTGTGCATCATGATGGGATATTCCCCAGAACACAGGCTGAGCACAAACGAAACAATAGTGATGCCCAGGGAGCATGCCTCTCCCTAGTTCACTGAGATTCACCAACAAAATCCTAGTTCACTCAGATTTACAACAAAAATATACCTACTTTTTTCTTCTGCATGTATTTGAGAATTTCTAAAGTCTGCTTAATTTCTGGAATCTGTCCTTTTAGTCTGTGAACAAGCAAATAAAAATTAACTTAGTGTTTTATAGGGAAGAATAAAACTCCAGGACATAATCTCTTTATTATTTTTAAAAAAATTTTTTGCCAGGACATAATCTTATTGGCACTGTGTTTTTGAGTTGAGAACAATTAACAAATATATGTAATATACAACAGGGGAAAGTCAGATCACATCGAGCTTCTACTCAAAATCTGCAGTACCCACTTCCGATCTCCATAGTACCACCTACTACCTTCTACCCAATTGCATTTCTTAACGTTTCTGGCCAGAATGTCAGCTTCAATCGGGCAGGAAATCTCACATGTTTTGTTCAATGATATATCTTAGGTGTTTGGCACATACTAGTTGAACTGAAATGAAAGCTTATTGTCTCCCCACCCCCACCCCCAATGGACTATAGCCTCCACAAGAGCAGGGATTTTTGTCTGTTGTATTCACTGTTGTATCCCAAGTGTACATGATATAGAAGGCTGCAGTTACATAGAGTCGTTTTTACCCCTCTCATTTAGGCTTAGAGCATATATTTCAAACTAAAGTGAAACCAAATGGGTAGGCACTTCCCAACCCTCAATTGAACTGTGGTATCCCTTATTCTCAAACACCTTCCCTTTCCTTCCGTAAGTCCATTCTCCTGGTTTTCTTCTGGCCATATAAGTTTCCCCTCTCAGGCTCCTAGGCTAGCTCCTGATGGTCTCCCATACTCCTAACATTGAAGTGCCCCAGAGTATGGTCCTAAAGCCAATGTCTCTTCTCTGATCTCTTTGAACTAAATAGTTTTACTGTTTTTAAAATACAGTTAAAAATAAACTTTTATTACCAAAGTAGCACATGCACACTGTAGAAAACTAAGATAAACAAATAAAAACATCATCAATCACTACTATTTGGGGGGGGGCAATCACTGCCTCTGGTAGTCGTGGGCGCTACCCAGTGCCACTCCTGAGAGCCGCTGCTGGATTTGAACCGCCAAGTCCGCGGGCTGCAGTCCTGCACTCAACCACTTATGCCACCGGAGCTCAGCCCAATCATTACTATTAATATGCTTTTAGTGTCAAGTCTTTCCAGTCTTTCTGTGCATATATTTTTCTAAAATGAGAAGACTACTGTTTCCTAAACCATCTTGCCATGTCAATGACTTTTCAGCCCATGTAGTACTCAAGTTTCTATTCAGATTTTCCCCAATTGTTACTGAAATCAAATGAGAGAATGCATCTAAAAAAACAGTTTTTACTCTGACAGAGCTAGTCTAGGCTTAGACTATTTTGTACCATCAGTCTACCACCAAACTCAAAAGCACCCTTTCAGATTTTAAAGCCGTCGCCTCTGGAGCTTTCCCTTTCATTCCTTGCACCCCTCCAGATCATGCCTTCCCCTGTCACTTTGTACAAAAGCACATCTACTGCTCTGCTTCTGATATATCTATGACCTCCACTCCTACACTGTGTCCTTGCTGAAAGCAGCTCTTTTACTACCATCAACTCAACACTGACTCACAGAGACCCTCTCGGACAAGCCCCTATGGGTTTCTGAGACTGCAATTCTTTCGGTGTAGAAAGCCTCTTCTTTCTCCGGAGGGGCTGCTGCTGGTTTCAAATGGCCAACCTTGTGGATCACAGCCCAACTCATAACCATGATGCCAACAGTACCTGCTAAAGAGTGGGTATTCCATAAGTACATGCTGACTATCTAAAGAGCGCTGACTCCTAAAGACTGCAAACAGCTGTATTTAATACAGTGAACGTATTTGACAGTGAACCACTCTGAATATAAAGGGAAATAAAGGATTGAGAGCAAGGATACCGTTGCCTGGGAAAAGTAATAACTTCTGTGGGTCTCTCACCTCAGTGAAAAAATAAGGGTGAGCTAAGATGTTATGACCTCAAGTGCTTTGGTATAACGGCTTCCCTATCCTTCTGACTCAGTGTTCAAAACCTTCTTTAAACTGACAAGTGATGGGAAGACTGTGAAACAATTAAAAGTCTTATACAGTCTTATAAAATGGCAATGACTTTGGAGAACTTTAGCAATTTCTCATTACATTGAACATACACTTACCAGGTAACTCAACAATTCTGCTTCTAAGGTGCATCCCGGGGAAATGAAAACTTATGCTTACACAAAAATTTAAGAGTCAACCCCCAAGACTATAGTCCCTAGACAACCTTCAGGCACGACACTGAGCTCTCACCCTCTTCTTGGCTCAACCTTCAGCCAAACAATAGACAAGTCTATCAGGTGAACACCACCAACAGGGAGATACACACTCCTTAAACAACCAACCATACAAGATCCAGAGGGCAGCACTTGCCCTAGGATAAGCTCAGAAGGCAAGAAAGACGAGGGAAGCAGAGTAATGGAACCTGTTAGCATGGGGAGGCAGTGGGCATATTGCTGTTCATTGTGGCAATTGCTAATGTCACGAAACAAAATTCACAAGAATTGTTGAATATAAATCCAGTACCCCAGAAATGTTCACCCAAATCACAACGAAAAGTTAAAAGCAAACACAAAACCACTTCATAGTGGAAATCCAAATGACTATCAAATAATTCCTACAATGCAACACAAACTGGGACTAAAAAGCCATTAACTATTTGAATGCGTATGGCAGACTCTCAAAAGCATCCAAGTTCAAGAAGTCTGGCACTGCACTTACCATGTTTCTATATATTTGACATTCAATCACCAAACCAAATTTATTTCTGATTCCGACTCAGTGACTCTACAAGGCAGAGCAGAACTGCTTGGCGGGGTTTCCAAAGCTGTGCATCTTTACTGAAGCGCACGATCACTATTTGCTCCACAGGGTGGCCAGTAGGGTTATTAGTAGCCAACTACCTAACCATTGCTCTACCAAGACAGGCCAAACAAATTTATGGTGAAGACAATCAGAACAGTAATCGCCTGTGCAAGTAGCGTCTGCGAGACAAAGTTGCCCTGAAAGGAGAAGAGAGGGCTGAGCCCCGGTAGCGTAGTGGTTGTGCGCGGGACTGCGACCCACTGAGACGGAGGTTCAATTCCAGCAGTGGGGCTGGGCCTCCTACTCCCACCGCCGGAGAGCAGTGATGCCCTCAAAAAAAAAAAAAGGAGAAGAGAACTTTCTAAAGAAATGGACATCTTCTTGGCACTGAGGTGAGCAATGGTTACAGAAGTCAAACCCCATTAAAACTAAACACTCAAGAGCGAGATATTTAAGTGTATTTGAAAGATGCCTCAAAAATTGGGAAAAATTAAACCATTCAAGACATAAAATATTCTTTTCAAATGCCATTGGAAAATGTGTAATTTACCTCCTTTTCTTTTGAGCAAGATTGAGTTCCATAAACTTATACTTTTGGTACTGTTCATCCAATTTCTTTAGCACTATGTCTGCCGACTCATTCCCAGGTTGTTTCATGAAAGAATCGACATCCTCCTGTAATATAAAAATATACGGTATTACAAATTCTAGAGTTCACACAAATCTTTTGACTGCTTTCTTTTCTAAAAGAAACGAAAAAAAATCCTTTTCCTCTAAAGCCTTCTCTGATTCGTTTTTACCCCTAAACGCTTGTTTTTAAGCAAAATTATAAAACGTTAGAGAGCATTTCATATGGTACACATAAATTGTGACTAATTTATTCTTCTTCTCTTCTCTTTTTTTATTTAGACCTTGCCTGCTTTATGCATGTCCCAGGCAACCTTCATCATAAATAGGAAAATTAGCAACGTTCAAATGCATTGTCTAGTGTAACCTAGTTACACAATGATTCTACAGGCTGCATGCTGACCTCAATGCCATTGCTTTTGAACTCAAAAAGCTCTGCCATAGAAATCATTATGACATTAGGTTCCTAAAAGGCAAGCCACAAAGGTTTGCCTACAGATCAATAAGTCAGTCGGAAAGCCCAACAGCAGCCCTGATAAGGTCATGGGTTACAGGTTCGGCTGCTAACCACGAGGTCCGCAGTTTGAACCCACAAGCCCCCTACTGGGACAAAGATGGGGCTATCTGCTCCATTAAAGGTTTGCTGCCTCAGAAACCCACAAATGCAGTTCTTCCTATAGGGTGGCAATGAATCAGAATAGATTCGATGGCAATGAGTCTGGGGCTTTTGTGAGGAGCACTTGGTATATGCGAGAAGGAGTTTAGGCTCTAGCAGACAGAAATAACAAAAGTAGCATAGGAATGTGGCTAAAGGGGTTGCCTGGTTTGAAGCCTGGTGTCACCACTTACTAGCTGGGTTGACCTTGGAGGCATTGCTTAACCTCTCTTGGTCTCACTTTATCTGTTAGCATGGACTGAAAGTTTCTTTTCCTTACAGGATGGTAAATGAGTTAGTATGCTTTAAAATGTTTAGAAGAATACATGACATCTCATAAATCTCAATAAATGTTAGTCATCAACATTCTACATTAGTAATTCAGTGGTAGAAATCTCATCTGCTACAAAGGAGACCTATCTGTCAATGGAAGCTTACAGACTAAAAGTGACTAGGAACAAAGTCCTGGGATCTACTTCGGAAAACCTATGGTTCACAATGGTCCAATCCCAGACTGATCCTCAGGCTTGAGCAGGACCAGGCAGTGTTTCATTCTGCTGTGTACGGGGCTACCATGAGAAGGAGCACAGACTCAACAGCAGCTGACAAATTTCCATAATATAACGTGCTATGAATTCTATCTTAAGGTAGTGACTAGGAAAAAAGAGAGGAAGGGTGTATCTAAATAAGATTTAAGAAGACAATGAGTCCATGAAATGCATGGGGATGTGCATTTGAAGAAGGGGAAATGGGGAAGGGAGAATTCTGGCTTAATCACTATGGTATACTCAGACCAAAAACACAAACTCACAGCCATCGAGTCAAAGCACACTCACAGAGACCTGATAGGACAGGGTAGAACTGCCCTGCGAGTTTCCAAGACTTTAACTGTTTGTAGGAGGAGAAGGCGCTGTCTTTTTGCATTCTATCAAAATAGAATGGAGCCTTGGTAGCACTCTGAGTTAGGCATTGTATCATTAACCACAAGGGCAGTGGTTCAAACCCACTAGGTGCTCCAAGAGAGAAAGATGAGGCTATCTGCTCCCAAACGGGCAATTCTACTTTGTTTTATAATGCTCTGAGTCAGAATCAACTTGATGGCAGTGGGTTTTTGGTTTGTATCATGATAAAATAAACAGGTTACCTGGTATATTTCCATTATAAAAGCATACTGTTTCTCCTAATAAATCAGAAAGTATTATTATTCCCATGAGAGTTAAAGGAACTAAGGCTCATGGTGGCAAAATTAAAGGTCCCAGAGTAAGTAGCAATTTGGAAGGTAGAATTCAAATTTACTCAGATGTCAATGCTGTCTCCGTAATACCATGATATGCCAATGAATTTGGGAATATAAAAATCATTATATTGGGGCTGAGCCCCGGTGGCGTAGTGGTTGTGTGCGGGCCTGCGGCCCACTGGGACAGAGGTTCAATTCCAGCAGTGGGGCTGGGCCTCCTACTCCCACCACCGGAGAGAAGTGATGCCCACAAAAAAAATATTGAGGGTTGGTGGGGGAGGGGGAAGCGGGGAGGGAGGGAAAAGGATGAAAAACTAATATGAAGGGCTCAAGAGGAAAAGCAGATGTCTGGAGAATGATGGCAGTAGGCATGTGAAGGTGCTTGACACAGTATATGTATTTGTTGTACGAGGCCCCAATAAAATGATTCAAAAAAAATACTGGCAAATAATGAATGCTCTTCTTTCTCTATTGCTGAGAAATACTTGTTAAGAAATACATGGTACAGCTCAGGGAGAAAATGGAGACAAAAACGACAAACTTATTACCAACAAATGTGAATATACCATGTAAAGCAGTTATATATACATACACATATATATACACACATATTGTGTGTATATATATCCATATTAAGGAATGATGCAGGATTAGTAAAAAGGGAGCTGAGGGAAATCCAATTTCAAATGAAAGCAGCACACACAAACACCCCAAAGTCACTGCCATCGAGTCAGCGTGACTCACAGGCTACCTCTCGGCATCTGGGCTACACGTTGGGCGGCTAACGGCAAGGTCGGCAGTTTGGACCCAGCGGCCACGAAGTCTCCTACTCCCAGAGCTTCAGAAACCCACAGGACAGTCCTGCCCTGTCCTACAGGGTCGCCATGAGGCGGAATTAACTGGCAGTGAAAACTACAGTCAAGGACTGGAAACGATCCCCTCAGTGCCTTCGAGTGGCTCCGCCAGAGCTGAGGAAGGGTGCTGGCCAAGAAGGGAGGGCCGAGAGTTCCTCTCATCCCAAATAGTTTGCCTATCTTATTTCTCGCTTGGGCCGATTTGCTTCTCTGTCGGACCTGGGTCCGGCTCCCAGTGAAGCCTCCTATTCCGTTTCCCTCTTTCCTCACTTCATTGTTAGAATGATGGGCTGACAACGAAAAATGACCTCGCGATGGTATATGACTTTGAACCTTTCTCCAGAGGGGCACCTCCGAGAGCTTCACAACCACCAACCACTTACGGCCCTTCCCCAGGCAACAGCCTGTGTGCCCCGCTGAGGACCCGAGCCCCGCCGGCCAGCCTGGCCCACGTCAGGCGCACGGTCCTCTCACAGCCCGCCGAGCTTGGCGGAGTCCCGCGCTTTTGACCGCCTGCCCTTTTCCCGGCTCCTCAAGGCCGCACTCGGCGACCCACGGCGCCGGCACCAGGGCCGCCCCGGCCCGGGCCCCACCGCCGGCGCCGGCCAGGTCCCCTTCCCCTCAGAGTGGGCCCAACCGAACACGCCCTCCCGGGACCCTCCGGAGTTCAAGCCAAGGTGGGGTCAGAGGCCAAGAAGCGTCAGCCCCCCCACCTCGGGACAAGGGGTCAAGGGCCGCGGTGACTCTCACCACAAACACGGCCTCGGGAATTCCCAGGTGGAGCCGCCGCCCGCTCCCTGCCGGCTTTTCGCCACTAGCGCCTCCATCCTTAGCGGCCGCCATCTTGGTGAAGCGAGTGTGCTCGAGCAAGCGACTAACCGCCTCCCCGGCTACCAGCGCGCGTGAAAGCCGTGATTGGCTCGCCGCCCCCTGCAAGCCCGCCCCCTCTCACGGAGCCTGCGCGGCCGTTGGCGTCTAGGAAGGAACGGTTGCGCTCTGCGGATTCGGCCAGCCTCTGGGTGCTGATTGGCTGCGCGCGGCCACACGCGTGCACGCGCCCGCTCGGGAAACTAGGGTTTCCAGAGGGGCCAATGATAGACGCGCCTCTGGGGAAAGGTGTCACAGGGATTTTGTGGGCAGGTTGGAGCCATGGGAGCCTAGTGAATAAGTGTTGACTGAACTGCAAGCTTCCTAGCAATGAAGAAGGGGGTGGGGGTGGGGGTGGGGACGGCTTCTGGATGGGAAACTCAGCAATGTCCATTCTCTAAGCATCCCATCACGTCCCAGGGACTCGCAAGAGGAAAATCACCAAAGGGTGAAGGCCAACTCCCAGAAGAGCCACCTGGGCGTGCCCAGACTCCCCAGGGAGGGGTGAATCAGCAGGAGACCAGTTCTCCCACCAGACTGTCTGTCATTGCAGTGCCTGTCTTCGCAGCCACTGCCCCTCACCCCCGGACTAGTGTCAGACCTGACTGGGGGTGGAGGGGCGATGAGACATGCTCAGTCATCTATGGCCCACTAGACCTCACCATGATACCTGTTTCTCGCCTTTCCCCATACCTATGTGTCAGATTGAAGGCGAAATAAGAATATTTTGACATCAATGATGGTTAGCAGAATTCATCAATAGACGTGCACTAAAATAAATGGTGAAGAATGTCATTCCATCCGTGAGAAAGACGCTCCCAGATGCTGTCTGACCAGTACCCTTTCCTGAGTCTGTGACCAGGGCTATGAAAATGACTTTCGGAGTGCAAGTTGCTGCCAAAGTATGTTGCACTTCTATGACATGAAAGTGTGGCAGTGTTCCACACTAGAAGAGATTTTTAAAAATGAAAGAAGGCTGACATTGTTTGTCTCCGTGCAGACAAAAAGCGCATCCTTGTAAAAGAAAGCAAAGAGAATTTGTTGGAGTAACTATAACTGAGGCTTTCAAACATTTTGTGGGAATGCTTACCAAAAAGATTGTCACTATGTTTTGTATAATGCAAGCTTTGAAACTAAGGAGTCCAGAAAAGAAGAGTTGATTGTGTGTGTGTGTGTGTGTGCATGCGCATGCGCGTGCAGTACCAGAGCTAGCACCTCTGAAAATAAATGATCTGTGCAAGCTCCAAAGATGCGATCCCCCAAAAAGTCAAGGCCTAATCCAGAAGCATCAGGCAAATGGTTCAGAAATCCTTGACCGGGCTTGCATTGCTGAAAAATAAATCTAAGGTCTAAAGTTCAAAAAATTCAATGTGAAAAAAAAATAATGCTAGACTAATCTTTGGATAAAAATGAACAATGAGGGCGGGGCAGGTCAAGATGCTATGCAGTGGAGTTGGAGAACTGGCGTCCAGCCAACCTGTGAGCTAGGGCATCTGAGCCAAATCTAGGAGAACAGTTTTGTGGAGCACCTGTTACCCACTACCAGCATCCCAGACCTTCCAAAGCATGAACCTATCCCACTGGCAGTGGTTGACAGAACCCCCAAGACCCCTACCCTACTTTGTGCCCTGCTCTAAGATGCACAACACTCCAGTCTACAAAGACATCACCCACAGCAACTGCCAGATGACCGTGATCTGGAAGGTGGAGGAGGACATCTGGGCCCTGCAGAAGGACATGAAGGTGTTTCTGAGGCTACTACTGGGGAAGGTGCCCATTACTCAGGTCAACAAAGTGACAGGTACCCTGTGGAGCAAGGGCTAATTTCACCAGCAGCTCAAAACCTGGCTTCTTGAGAAGGACTTCTGAAGGGTGTTTGAGTAGCCTGCGTGATGGCATCCTCTACAGAACAGAGTCTGGGGGACATTGAGAGACCATGGGCGATGGAGCAGATTGGGGGTGGTGAAGGGCCTCAGGTCAGGCCTTGCTTGTCTACAGAGAGAAGGGGACCCTCTGCTCAGGCAGCAGAATTGGACACTCACCAGGAAGAGCTGAGTAAGTGGGAGCCATGAATTACTCTCCTCACCACTGCATCCAACTGGCTGAGACAGGACTCCCTTCCCATGTCCCCTGTTTATCGCTGACAAAAGGCAAGGCATGTCACAAATTTGGGCTTGGCATCTGCATGAGGAAAACAGGGCTTAACGATTGTCACAGTAAGTCCAGGGACAGCGATGTGCCCATGCTTCCCTCCTGAAAGCTCCAACTTGATCTCCAGTTGCGGCACAGAATCAGAACCCACCACACTGATCCCAGGAAGTCAGGCCTACCTGTCATTAATGAAAGGTTTTTATGTGTCTGTATATACAATTCAAGCTGTTGAAATTTGTGCAGTATTTACAATTTTTAAAAATGTGAAGGTAAATAAAATGTAAATAGAAAAGCATTTGCTCTTAATATATGTTTAATATTTGGGACTTTAAGATTGGTTTATAAACTATGTATATGTAATACACAAGATAACTCTAGCATACAGATAAGGTGGTGTAGAAATGAATCTATATAGGTGTCAGGTTCTTAAATATAGGTGAAGTAACAGTAAGTAGATGATTTCAAGTTAAAAGTTAAGGATAGTTACGTGAACCTGTAAAAACCCAAACACCAAAGTTACTTCCATCAAGTTGATGGAAGACTCCTAGCGATCCTCTCTAGAGCTTCCGAGGCAGTAAACCTCTGAGGGGGCAGAGAGCCTCATCTTTCATCTGAACGTGCCACTTTCATTTCAACGTGCCACTGTGCATTTAGCAGTCCAGTCTTTACCTGGCAGCACCGCAATGATGCAAAGTTGTGGTGGTGGTCGGGTGTCATTGAGTTTTTGAGTCCCTTCTGACCCCATGCAGCACTCTTCCCAGTCCCGTGCCACCCTCCCAATTGTTCTCCCAGACACACCAATGTGAGCCCATCACTGCAGCCACTGTGACAACAACCTCAACAAACTCACCAAGTGAGTTAGTCCGGGTAGACTAGAGGAACAAATTTCAGAGACACGCATATAGGTATAAGGAAAGAGTTTATATACAAAAGAAATGTGGCCCTAAGAAGGCATCCCAATCCAGTCCAGTGCAAACTCATAAGTCCAAATAATAACCCATATGCCTGAAATCAGTCTATAAAGTCTGCTTCCGACTCAGGAAGTCACAGGTCAGTGGGTGCAGAATTCTGGCACTGGCAGGGGTCTCCCCATGGCTCCTCGCTTCCAGGGCTCAGGTCCAAAAACAGCATGCCACTCCAGCTTCAGAGGTCTGTCTTTATCAGGGCTAAGCCGTGTGGTCTCTCCACCGGCTACTCCAGCCTCCCAGCCGCCGCCATTCTGTGTTGCCTGTGGTTAATCATCTCTGAAACTAACTCCCAACAACTGGGGAAGATAGCTTCTCATCTTCATGAGGGAAATATCGCGAGATTTCCCAGGAGTCTCAGGTGAAAGCCATGCCCACATAGAGGCCTCATCGGCTACTCAATGGCTTTCTCCAGATTAACAGGCCAGACTCCACGCCTACATTTCAATTATAAAATTAACATAAGCCCCCCAATAAAATTAAAAAAAAAACCCAATAAAATTAAAAAAAACAAAAAAATTAACATAAGCACATGACTACCACACCAAGGATATGCCTTTTTGGGTTTTGCTGCCCCTTCACTTTGCTGCCCTCTACTTTACCAAGCAGGAGGTGCAGCCAAAAGGGCAACAGATACACAGAAATTCAGAAAGAGCTCTGATTAGCCCAGGCAGGAAAGGGGGAAAGAGGAGCAAAATAGTTGGGATAAATAGTAAAAGGTTAGACTTAAATTCAATCATATCAAAAATCCCATTCAATGTAAATAAATGAGACTCTCCAATTACAAGTTAAGGAAGAGCAGAATGATGGTGCCTGGCTATCAAAAGATATAGTGCCTGGGGTCTTAAAGGCTTGAAGGTAAACAAGTGGCCATCTAGCTGAGAAGCAACAAAACCCACATGGAAGAAGCACAGAAGTTGGAGTCATCACAAGGTGTTGAGGACATCAGTTATTAGGCACCAAAGAACAAAAGATCATATCGTTGTGAATGAAGGGGAGTGCAGAGTGGGGACCCAAAGCCCATCTATAGGCAACTGGACATTCCCTCACAGAAGGCTCAGGGACGGGATGAGGCAGTGAAGGTGCACTATAGCAACGATGAAACAGACAATGTCCCTCTAGTTCTTAAATGCTTTCTCCCTCTACCCCCACTACCATGATCGTAATTCTACCTTACAAATCTGGCTGGACTGGAGGAGGTACACTGGTACAGATAGGAACTGAAAACACAGGGAATCCAAGACAGAGGAACCCCTCAGGACCAGGAAGGGCGAGAATGGGAGGATAGAGGGGAGGTGGGGAGGGAATAATCCTCTCATGATTTTCCTCTCACCATAATTGAGGCATGAGAATAACCTGATTATCAGACAAGGAATATTGGATATCAGTCTGACTTGAAAAATTAAAACCTTGTCATTTCATCTCCCTTCTGATACACTTTAGGCT
>PVJH01005481.1:81320-111781 GCA_004026705.1 Nesogale talazaci
TTAAATGTGATCAATAGCCCCCCCCCCCCGCCCAATCCGCAATCCTCCTGGTATCTCTATTCTCATTGTTGGCCCTGAGGGGTTCATCTATCCTGGATTCCCTGTATTGCGGGCTCTTATCTGTAGTAGTGTGCATGTTCTATTCTAATCCAGTTTGTAAGGTAGAATTGAGGTGGGGGGAAGGAAGCACCAAAGAACTAAAGGAAAGTTGTGTGTTTCATTGGTGCTACACTGCACCCTGACTGGCTCATCTCTTCCCTGTGACCCCTCTATGAGGTACTGCCCAAGTCTATACATGGACATTGAATGTCTACTCCATGACACCCCCCACCCCATTCACATTGGGTATGATTTTGTTCTGGATCTTAGATGTCTGATACCTGATTCCATTGACACCTCATGATTACACAGACTGGTAATGCTTCCATGTGCGTTTTGTTACTTTACAGCTAGATGCCTACCTATCTTCAATCCTTTAAGACCCTAGATGCTAGGGTCTTTCGATAGCCTGGCACCATCATCTTTCTTCACCACATTTACTTATGTACCCATTTTGTCTTCAGCAATCGTGTCGGGAACGTGAGCATTACAGAATACCGGATTATTAGAACAAAGTGTTCTTGTGGGAGAACTTGAGTAGAGACTCAATGTCCATCTGCAACTTGAATTCTTAATCTATAGATATGAGTACATAGTTCCATTCATATATATGTGTGTGTATATATACATTCATATATATACACATATTCTTATATTGGGACCTCTATAAATGTCCTTTGCCTCTTGGTTCTTTCCTCTATTTCCTTTTACTTTCCTCTTGTCCCACCATCATGTTTGGCCTTCATTTGGGTTTAGTAATTCCTTGCTGCTACATTGCCCTTGATTAAGCCCCACTAGGCATCCTACGCCATTCTCTCTACTGATTTTAGTTTACTTGTTGGTTCCCCAACCCCTTCCTTTCTCCCACCTCCCTTTCTCCTGTATCCTCCTCGAACCATTGGTCCCATTTTTCCATTTCCAAATTATTTATCCTGCCTATCTTATCTAGATAGACATGCAGAGACATTAATAGGCACAAAAGCCAGGCAAAGACAAACAAAACAAAAAAGGAAGTCAAGACCAGCAAAACAACACCAAACCACCAACAAAGCCACTGACAAAAAATGGAAGTCTATAAATAGTTCAAGGTCTGTTGGCCTTTACCAGTGTTTTCCAGTTGAGTCTGATGGGGTGCCACACTCGTCCCCTTGCTGCTCTGCTGCATGTCCTTAGGGTTTTGCCCCAGTGTGATGGATTCAGATTGTGCATAATTCCTGCAGTGTCTCTAGTGTTGCCCACCACATTGCTATGGTTCAGTGAGGGATGGTGTGTCTCGTGGTGAGGCCAGCCCTATCATCCTCTCTGAGCAGGAATATGGATGGTTCTCGGGGCTTGGTGGGCCAGAATGTCCTCCCCTCCCTCTCCATCCCTTTTCATTTCTCCCATGTGCTCTAATCCAATGCACCTCTCTCCCAAAGCTGTAATCTCAGCTTGTCCTATGAAGTGCATTCTTCTGGGTGGTGGTGGGTGTTCACGTAGTAGGGTTTGGGGTCAGCCCTGCAGATCGCTTTGTTGGTTCCCTGGTACATGCCAGTATGTTATATTCACATCTTGGCACATTGGGTTGTAGCCTGGTGTCTCTCTCTCTCTCTCTCTCTCTCTCTCTCCTGCAAAGATATAAAAAGTACCTTACCCCTGGGTAGGTTAGTGCCCTGCTCCCTACCTACTTATGTCTTTTATCTTATGTCTTTTATTTTCTTTTTCTTTCCCTCTCCTATTTAATTGGCTGCCCTATGTATCACTGAATTGAGTTTGACCACTGCCATAGTCGTTGGACCTCATCCCAGGGATGTGTGTATATAGTAGCTTTTCTCCTATGCCCCATTTTTTAAGCTTACTCAGTGGACTTATGTGGTACTTTGCCCTTTTGTGTTTGACTTCATTTAACATGATTTCCTCCAGTTCTTCCCATGCAGCAATGTGCTTCATGCATTCACTGCTGTTTTTTAGGGATGCATAGTATGTACGGTTTATCATCATTATTTTATTTATTTATTTTTGCTATTGAAACCTATCAATAGAGGACATACTAACGTAACCAATTTTTGGAATCATTTTATTGTGGGCTCATACAACTCTTATCACAATGCACACACACATCCATCGTGTCAAGCACTTTTGTACATTTGTTTCTCTCATCATTCTTAAAACACTTGCTTTTTACTTGAACCCCTGGTATTCACTCATTTCCCCCTCTTCCCACTCCCCCCTCCCCCATGAACCCTTGATAATTTATAAATTATTATTTTGTTATATCTTACACCTTCCAAAATCTTCTTTCACCCACTTCTCCACTGTCCATCCCCCAGGGCGGAAGTTATCTGTAGATTCTTGCAATCTGTTCTTCCTTTCTACACCACCTTCCCTCCACCCTCCCAATATTTTCCTTCTCACCACTGGTCCCGAGGGCTTCTTCTGTTTTGTATTCCCTGTTTCCAGTTCCTATCTGTACCAGTGTGCCTCCTCTGGTCCAGCCACATTTGTAAGGTAGAAATGGGATTATGATAGTGTGTGTGTGGTGGGAGGTGGAGGAAGCATTTAAGAACTAGAAGAACACTGTATGTTTCATCGTTGCTACACTGCACCCTGAGCCTTCTTTGGGTCCCCACTCTGCTCAATACCTCATGATCATCCAGGCTTCTGTGCTTCTTCCATGTGGACTTTGTTGCTTCTAAGCTAGATGGCCACTTGTTTACCTCTAAACCTTTAAAGCCCCAGACTATATCCCTTGATAGTTAGGCACCATTAGCTCCCTTTGCCACATTTGCTTATGTACCCATTTTGTCTACAGCGAGCATGCTAGGACAGGCTAGTGTGCTTCTTCCATGTGGGCTTTGTTGTTTCTCAGATAGATGGTCGCTTGTTTATCTTCAAACCTTTAAGATCCCAGACGTTATATCTTTTGATAGTCAGGCATCATCATCTTTCTTTGCCACATTTGCTTATATACCCACCTTGACTGTAGTGATCATGTTGGGAAGGTGAGCATCTCAGAGTGCCAAATTATTTAGAAGAAAGTGTTCTTGTATTGGGGGAGTACTTGAGTTGGGGTACATTGTCCATGTGTTTCCTTAATATTAACCCTATAAATATATGTACTTAGATCTATTTCCCCTTCATCGTATATAAATATATTTACATATGTATGTCTGTTTAGATTTCTATAAATGCCCTTTGCCTCCTAGTTCTTTCCTCTATTTCCTCTTACTTTCCTCTTGCCTCACTGTCATCTTCAGTCTTCATTTGGGTTTCACTTGACTACACTGTCCTTGATCCAGCCCTCCTACACCCTACTCACCATTTTCACTTGTTGTTCCCTTTTCCCTAGGCTTGTCAACACTCACTCTTTTTCCCCGTCTCACCATCTCCCATGTCCCCCCAGAACTGTCATCCCGTTGTTCTCTTTTCCAGTTTGTTTATCCTGCCTATCCCTTCTAGAGTTCCAGTTTTTGATCCTTCCATCTATTGATGGAAATTTGGGTTGTTTCCAACTCCCTGCAGTGGTGAAGTGTTCTGTGATGAACATGGGAGCACAGATGTGTGGCCATGGTTTATTTCTTGCCTCTTCTGGGTATATGCCCAGTAGGGGGATTGCTGGGTCATATGGTAGCTCAATCTCCACCTGTTTTAGATATCGCCAAATTGATATCCATAATGGTTGTATATACCTACAGGTCCACCAGCAGTGGATGAGAGTTCCTGTCTCCCCACAGCCTCTCCAACTCTTGTTACTTTCTGATTTTTTTGAATTGGGCTATCTTTTAGAGTGTTAGGTCGTATCTCATAGTTGTTTTAATTTGCATTTCTCTTATGGATAATGACAGGGAACATTTTCTCATATGTTTATTGGCCACTCGGATTTCTGCCTCTGTGAAACTTCTGTTCAGTTCCTTTGCCCATCTCGTCAGTGGGCAGTTATTTCCTTATTGTAAGCTTGCAAAGTATTGTAGATTTTAGTAATAAGGTCTTTGTCTGATGTGTAATTGCTAAAGATGTTTTCCCAATCCGTGGACTCTCTTATTACTCAGTGAATTATTTCAATGTATAAAGGCGTTTTATCTTCAGTATATCCCACTTGTCAATTTGTGACTCCTCTGTATTTGTGTCCTTCCCTATTTCCAATAGCCTATATATTGCCTATGCCAAGATTCTCGGGTTTGTCACAATTCCCTCTTTAATGGCCTTAATAGTTTGGGGTGTGTTTTCTTTCATATCAGGGTTTATACCTGTTGTATTTTGTCATTCTTGGTAGCCTTCTTGACTCTGTTATATGTTTATCTACGTCTTTTGGTATTCGAAACCCAGGGTAGGTGAATCTATAGAGACAACAATTGAAATAAGGGTTCCTTGGGGGTGTGGTGGGGGAGGGAGGTGTGAGGGTGAACTGACGTCAAGGAGTTCAAGAAGAAAGAAAAAATTTGAAACTGATGGTGTTAGCTATTGTATAATACTGATAGGTATTATTGAACTATGGAATGTTAGGATGTCTGGATTAAATACTAATAAAATGGATTTTGGAAAAAAGGCAAATATAAGAAATATTTAAAACAGCTTTATTCATAATAGGACTTCAAATGTAATGTTCATGTAAGTGAAAAGGTCACTTTGAAAACAATGAATATAAAGAAAGATTTCCAGATCAAAAAATATAAACTATATTATCATGAACTTCAGGAAAAGAGAAATTCTGTAAGTGCAAGGAGGGACAGAAACAAACATCTATGTTAAAAAATTCTGTAAGGGCTGAGCCCCGGTGATGTAGTGGTTGTGTGCGGGACTGCGGCCCACAGGGTTGGCGGTTCAAATCCAGCAGCAGTTCTCCAGGAGCAAGACTGGGCCTCCTACTCCCACCGGGGGCAGTGATGCCCACAAAAAACCCCAAAACATAAAAATTCTCTAAGTATTAAGACCTACAATTTTAACTGAAATGTCGGTTCATCATAGTGTGTAAATTAGGCAGAGTGCTGTTGGAATTAAAGTGCTCTGAGTACCTTTTGGTTAACTTCAGTATGATAATTTTGCATGGCAAAATATCAATAATAACTATTAAAATAATTTAAATGGAGTGCATCATCACCCAAACAATGAAAGAATATCAAGAGCATTGCATTTGCAAGTGATTTTTTATTATGCTCAGGAGATGTGGATGATTCAGTTCAGCATGCAGAGAAATCGTCATGTTTTCATCTATGAATCTGAATCTTTTTGCTTTGGTACCTTTACATGGGTTGTCTGTGTGAAAGAAAGATATGTATATCTGTAATCACCTCTATGTGGTTTCTTAGTAGTTATCAAATAAATTACCAATAATTGTATACAGAACTCTGCTAATTTATCTCTTCATCTAATACTCAAACTCTATCAGGCATCCAGGAACCAGGGACTCCAATTCATCAGTTGAAGATTGAAAGGAGAAACATTTTTTAAAAATACTCGGAGGCAATGGACAACCTGGATCATGACACACTCCCATGTTTCCTCTGCTCATACGCTGTCCACTTCTCTTTTCTTCAGTTAGTCTACATCACTAAGGCCAAATTGCTATCCCGTGTACCTCCACTAGGGGGGAGCAATAGGGCAAATACTCACTGCCACGAAACCTGCCCACCCTGAGTTAATTGTTCTTTCCTTTGAGCGCCCTTAAGGGGCTGCTAACTCCAGGGTCGAAAGTTCAAACCAGTTGCTCCACAGGGGAGAGATGAGACTGTCTGCTTTTGTAAAGAGACCTCGCACAGGGGCAGTTTGAGTTGGAATCAACTCAATGACAGTGGGTTTAACCAAAAAAAAATACTGTTTCCTTCGCTAAGTGCCTGTTTAGATAAGGTTAGTCAAAATGTATTGCTATAAAACCAGCAACCTTTATTGAACTCAAATATCAACATAGGAAGCGATTGTTTCTTCATGAAGCCTTCTAGGTCTAGAAATTTCCATTTGTCTTTTGACACCCACTTGTGGTACTTCTGTTATCACAGCATGAGCTCATTATATCAGTTAACTCCTATACAGCTCTGGTCCCCCCTTTTGCACTGTTATTGTCACAGTGTGTGTCTTGAGCACCAAACCTGATCTATTACTCTCTGCCAACCCCATGTAACTAAATAGGAAGAAAAGTGAAGCCCAGGAATAAAAAGGAGGGTGCGACAAGACCGAATTAAGAGTTCTTCTTCGCTCTGACTTGGTAAAGTAAAATGAATACCTATACATGGCATTGCGTAGGTAAATCTACTCATTACCAAAAGAAGGCAAACATGAAATGTAGTCTTTTTCCTGAACTCTTTTGACCATACAAGGTTATTATTTTTATGGCCATATTTTAAATTTGTGATGCATATACCTCAAATAATGATTGTTTAAGATGTCAGGGTTAGGCATGTTTCCAAGTAACCCACTACCATCAAGTTGATTCCAAAGCATTGCAACCTTATATAAGGTTTCTGAGGCTGTATATTTTTACAGAAGCAGACTGCCCTATATTTATCCTGTGCAGTAGCTGGTGTGTTCGAACCACCAACTTTGCAGTTAGCCATCCAATGCCTAACCCATATGCCTGTGCCCCAGTGCCTAAGCCAAAAGACTAGTACCACCTGGGCTCCTCTTGTATCAAAGTAGAAGACAAGAAACCATAAAGACATTACTTAATGTTCTAAACAAAGGGGATAATTAAGTAAACAATGTTGTGTGTGTGGGGGGGGGGAAGAGACTAAAATTAAGGGCCCTGGTCTGGAAAAGAGATGCCCATTTCTAAAGGCAGAAAAAAAAAACCCAAACAAACCAAACTCACTGCAATCAAGTCAATAGCGAATGCCCTGTGGATTTCCGAGACTGTGGTTACGGAGGCAGAGAGCCCAGTGTTTCTCTTGGTGGTTTCCAAGCGCCGGCCATATGAATTTCAGTCCTCTAGGTGAAGCTATTGCTTAATGTCCAACTGCATACATGTCCCTGGTCCCCTAAGGCTCTGCTTTGTACTTGTTGAGGGAAAGCAGCGCTTTTCTGCTCCTGTAAAGATCCACAGTCCTGGAGACTTTACCTAGGGTCACTGTGAGTCAGAATTGACTGGATGGCAGTGAGTGAGTTAGAATGTTTGTAAATATTACAAATCCAGACACTCGCAGCATTGCAGCACAGGTGGAAAACAGACCAGCAAGGGGAGAACATGAGGCGTTAAGTTCTCTGACTCGGTTCAGTGGTCAGATGGGTAGCAGTGGCAGGGGGGTATGGGTCCAGGTCACTTCTGCTGCTCAGTGGGTGAAACTGGGTGCAACCCCTCCATCCTGGCTCACTTCCTCTCCCTCTGCTCCCACCAATGTTTTTTCAGTTGTCACCACTGCCCAAACTACCACCCACTAGCAGCAACTCTAATAGCAGCAGCAGCAGCAGCGACCATATGGCAATGAGGATGACTGGAAGTGAGCTCCCATAAGATTATTCCAACATAGAGTTGTCACATAATGCTTTATTTCACAGAATGTTTTGCTGACATTAAATGACCAATACCTGTACTTGACATAGAGATGGGGCTGATGAGGCTGTTGAATAGCTTCATTTTTGAGGCTCAGAAATATAACCTTCTTCCTCCTGCATGTAACACTATTTCCTTCCTCTTCAAAGTCCAAGCTGTTCAAATATCATTCTGTTGTTGTAAACTCTGTGGTGTCAACTCCAACTAGTGCCCGAAACACTGGGTCATGTTCGCCATCTGCTTAGGTGCCATTGCTATGGGCAGTCATCCCTCCAACCTCCAGCCTGGGTGGCCAACCCTCCAGCGTGAATCAAAGGTACATTTGCTTTATGAATAAATAACAATAAAAGGATTGCTGAGCAGACGAAAGAACCCACCTGAAGTGAAACAGCACATGCTCTCAGAGGACCAGGCCTACATAGTTTGTTGTACTTGTAGTTTTTATGCTGAATAAGGTAGAATTTTTTTGTAGCAAAAAAGTCATTTTTCCTGCCTTCAGCAATTACCCATCATCTATCAAGGCTCTAAGCAATAAGAGCTCAAACATACCGAATATCCTGGGGGTGAACAAGATGAATAGGTAGTCCTTAAAAACAACTGGGTACAAATTGTGGGTTCTGATGAGATTCGACAAGGGGCTCCCATTGGACTTGGAACCTACAGATTTGAATGGACAAGACAACAAAAAGTGAAAACCAAGTATTGGATTTTACTGCTAACACAAGGTAACAAGAGGACAAACATTACATTGGATGTGTGTCAATTGAAAGGGATGCTAAATGTCAAATACAAAAGTAAAGAGTGAAAGAAAAGATTTGCAAATAAAAGGCTAGTGACATAGTGCCAAGGAAGAAAAGCACTAAAGAAGCATTCCTAAAAAGGAGGGCTGAACCAGTCTCACAGGCTTCACCATCTTTATATGCTCCATCCGTTTTGGCTTCTACCATCTTTCCTGTGAGTTTGTGGATGCAATTTAAAAATATATTCTAAAGTTGAAAGAAGATTTAGTGAAGGACAAACAGAAGGGAATGTCACAGACCCATGCAGCTAAAGCTCTGACCACACACACATCTCCCACCGCACCCGTTTATAGACTCTAACCGCCTCCTTTCTAACTATAGAGAATGTGCTCTCCATCTTTATCTACTGCACTTCCCCTCAAAGGTTGCACCATATTCTGCGAAGGGACATGAAGATAACTTCCTCTCTTTGTTTAGTGTTGTGGAAATTGTGTCTGTCAAACATACGTGCTGTACCCCATTACTCCTATAACTGTAGGGAGCAGGAACTCTGCTAGGAGAGTGGGTATGTGTTGGGGTGTTAACCACAAGGCCAGCAGCTAAACACCACGAGCCACTGTGTGGGAAAAGGGGTGGCTTTCAGCTTTCATAACGATGTACAGCTGCTTACAGTATCTCTAACAATGCTCTATTTCCTCTGTTTAGTTAGGCTTTCGGTATCTGGCAATGCTTTGATGCTATACACAAGGTTTGTAGTGGCGCCTTCCTCTGAACTGGGAAGCAGAGACCTTCTTCATTATCTGTTCCTAGTCTGGAAGTTTTGCTAAAACATGTTCATTTTGGGTGGCCGTGCTGGTGTTTGACATATCAGTGATGTAACTTCCAGTATCACAGCAACACAGTACAACAGACAGACATGTGGTGGTGACAGGGATAGTTTATATGTTTTTCCCTATCTTAGCCTCATGTCAGCAGTTTAGATGGATACTATTTTCTACCTTGTTTGGAAAGAACCCATGGTTTTTCGTGTTTTTTTTTTAATGTGACCCATCACAGTTTTTACTCTGTAATACACATATTTCGCCTCAAGTCCTGTTATCTTCAAAAATAATGAGCGGTCACTGATGCTTACCTAGGTACAAGGTCATATCTAGCACACCCACTCCTTTGGGGACTTAGCTCTTGAGCCTGACCTCCCCAGTAGATTATCTCACCTCTATTCCTGTTATCTTCAATCCCTACATTTATTATTATGGACGCTGAAATGTAGTTGTTGTTGTTGTTATGATAGAAATTCACAAAGAGGTAGAGATAGGCGAGAAAGCAAAGTAGGGAATTTCCCGATCCAAAAGGAGAGAATAGTTCAAGCAGCACGCCTTCTCCTTCACTGCCGAGTCCTCTGCAGGTTCTTCCTCATGCCCTTGACCCACGATGACTGAGTACTTCAAGACTTCGTCCATGAACATCTACTTCTGCTTCTATGGACACCTAGTTTATGCATGGAGGATACTGAGAAGGAGCAGCCAGTTGAGAGTGAATAAAACAATTTAAGAAGGAAAGAACAGGGCTGAGCCCCGGTGGCGTGAGTGGTTGAGTGCGGGACTGTGGCCCGCGGGCTTGGTGGTTCAAATCCAGTGGCAGCTCTCAGGAGCTGCACTGGGTAGCGCCCACAACCACCAGAGGCAGTGATGCCCCCCCCCAAAAAAAAGAAGGAAAGAACAATCAATAGGATCAAAGGCTGGTTATGGAGCACAATGTGGACTGAGAAGTAACCACTGGATACAGAGGTAATGTGTGACTGAGATAATGCCATTAAGGTGCTATAGTGAATGAACTATGTCTCCATGGACCAATCTGGATAAAGTACAGATCCCAAAGCCACATAACTCATCACAGCCTTATAAAGCTTCATGGGGGCAGAAAGCTTCATCTATTTCCCAAGGAGCAGCTAGTAGGTTTGAAATCCTGACCTTGAGGTTAGCCATCTAACACTTACCTGACAGCACCACCAAGTCTCCTTTAAATGCCGATATATACAAATTATATTCATTTTAAATTTTTTATGAAATACTACTACACATTTTAATAGTAAAAGTACAGCCAAGACGTACTGGCAGGCCATACATGACAAGATTTGTCACAGTCATTGTCCCTGGAAAATGACATAGACAAGAGATATTTTGGCTCTATTTGTGATGGTCAATTACTTTCATTAAAATCCAATTGGAAAGAAATTGGATGAGATGTTACCATTTAGTGATTCTGAGAGTCAGCTGCATGGAAGTCTGTGACCCTTTGTTGTGCTTGCATTTATAACATTTTCCCAAGCAATGGGAAGGAAGTAAAGCAACAGGAGGGAATTCACAGTGAAGCTGAATAACATCGCATGTAATTTATACAGCTCCCAGAAGTTATAGGACGGTAACTGGTGATGACAATTTTGAACTCAGTGAAAAACATTTTAAAGCCAGAAAATGCTGCCAAGTAGGCAGAGTCAGAACTAAGTGAAAATTCATATCATTGGAAAAAGATAAAACAAAAAGGTCCAAATCAGAAAAAAACATTCTGCTTCTATGAGTAATTTATCCCACTAGAAGCCTTGAACAATGGGAATCAACCTATCCTCATGAAATTACATGCTCTTTTCCCTCCTTAATATAGGATGAAAGGGGCACCAACAAATGAAAGGACCCAGTGACAATTGAAGCAGTTCAAAGGGGAAGAATACCAGCAGTAGGTAGTAGTCCAGAACTCTTTAAATAAGCCAAGAATGCAAACAAAACTAAATTATATTTAAAGCTATAGTATGAGTATGTGAATTATTCCTATTTTGGATTATCTATTAATTCTGAAAAACTGACCCTTCACAATTCCATTTCCTCAGGATCCTTTCTCAGTTCTCTTCAGCTGCTCACAATGTGAGGAAAGGATGGGATAGATCATCCTCTACCTTAAGTGGTCTCTTCCATGCTGTTTCTCAGCTAGTGCAAACTATGAAGTGTGTTAAAGATAGCCCACACTCTTCATGTGTTCAGAGGAATTTTCTTACCATTCTGTACATAGGCACTCGCTCGCAAATCAATGGATAGATCATTGAAGGCACCTTAAAGAAAGATGTGTCAATATTTACTAGATAGCAAATGCATTATGTTGCCTTCTAATAGTTAATAATAAATATGACAAGAAAATACTCTACTATACGAGGGACTTCAAAAAAATTTTTGGAAAATTCCACAATATTTTTATTCCATTTTGTTCCGTGAACTTTTTGAAGCACCCTCATACAATGTTGAAAATAAATACATAAGAACTTGTTTACATACAGGACAGTGATCTTTCTTTTATTTTTATTTAGGAAACTTACATGTAATGATGCTTCTACATTCCAATTGAAGTGGTCAAATAAGTTATTCTAAAAAGATTATAAAAATTAAATATTTGGGGCTGGTGGTGTAAGTGGTTGAGTGTGGGACTGTGGCCCGTGGGCTTGGCAGTTCAAATCCAGCGGCAGCTTTCAGGAGCGGCACTGGGTGGCTCCCACAACCACCAGAAGGCAGTGAGACCCACAAAAACAAAACAAACAAACAAAAAATTATACATTTTATAATTGTCAGAGAAAGCACTAGAAAGCCTATAGAGAGAGATTGTGATAGGTCATGACCTATAATTTAAAATGAAATACTAAAAAGTTTTTAAGAAAACAGAAAATAGAGTAACTGAACAGAAAATTAATAATGAAATAGTAGCCCTATGTATAAGCACACTGAGCATGACATGAGATCTAAATTTACTGTCGCTAGATGTAAGATTAAAAGGAACTATTAGAATGGATTTTAATTAAAGTAGAAACAAAATACAGAAGAGTAACAAGAAACTTTTCTAACACTTAGAAATAAAAAAAAACACTTCTAATTAACTTAAATTATAAATCTATTGGAAACACATCCACTGTCAACTCGGACTCAGAGCGGAGCCGCTGCCAAGGGTTTCTGAGAACATCAGTCGTGACAAGAGCAGTCTAATCCTTCCCCTTTGGAGGCCTAACCTCGTGGTTAGCCACCAAATATTTAGCCCATTGCGCCATGAGGGATCCAAAAAATAAATGGAAGGGAACAAAAATTTCTAAACCACATAAAGATGTTTGTGAAGCATCTCAAAAGCGAGCTTAGATGGAATTCTATAACATTAAGGTATATATTAGAAAAGAAAGATCATATCAAATTGATACCCTAAAATTCTACCTCAAGAAGCTGGAGGAAGAGCAAAATAAGCCCAGATCAGTCAAAAGAAAGAAAATAATTAAAGAGAAGACAAAACCCTTCAATATCAAGAATGAGAGAGCAGTTATCACTGCAGCTCCTACAGACACTTAAACAACTCTCAGAGTCCATGGCTAATACACTCTGATGTTAACAGAAAACTTGAAAGTTTGAATCTACTCAGATGTACCTTCGAAGACAGACCTGATGATCTACCAAAAAAAACAGCCATTGAGAACTCTAGAGAGCACAGTTATGTCCTGATGCACATGGAGCCGTCAGAAGTGGGAATCCACAACCCCAGAGACAAAAACAAGTGGTCCAAAATCGATGGTGAGGAGGGTGTAGGAGGTCTGGCACAGCCGGATCAAGGGCAATGTAACTGAGAGGAATTACTGAAACCCAAATGAAAGCTGAACAAGAGGAACCAGGGAAAAGGAAAAGGAGATAGAGGAAAGAACTAGGAGGCAAGGGGCATTTAAAGAGGTAGAAATACAGGCATGTATATAGGTAAATATATTTACATATGATGATGGGGAAATAGATCTATGTGCATATATTTATAGGGTTAGTATTAAGGTAGCAGATGGACATTGGGCCTCTACTCAAGTACACCCTCTATACAAGAACACTTTTTTCTATTAAACTGGCATTCCATGATGCTCATCTTCTTGACACAATTGCTGAAGACAAAGCCGGTGCATAAACGAAGGTGGTGAAGAAAGCTAAAAGGCACAGTGTTTGGGGTCTTAATGGCTTAACGATAAACAAGCGGCCATCTAGCTCAAAAGCAACAAAACCCACATAGAAGAAGCACATCAGCCTGTGTGATTACAAGGCGTTGATGGGATCAAAGAACAAAAAAATCATATCATTGTGAATGAGGAGGTGGGGGAAGTGGAGACCCAAAGTCCGTCTGTAGGCAACTGGACATTCCCTCACAGAAGGGTTGTGGGGAGGAGATGAGCCAGTCAGGGTGCAGTGTTGCATCAATGAAACATACAACTTTCCTCTGGTTCTTTAATGCTTTCCCCACCCCACCCCCATGCTACTATCATGATTCCAATTCTACCTTACAAATCCAGGTAGACCAGAGGATGTACAGATAGGGACTGGACACAGGGAATTCAGGACAGATTACCCCTCGGGACCAACAATGAGAGTAGTGATAGCAGGAGGCCAAGGGGAAGGTTAGGTAGAAGGGGGGAACCTTCACCAGGATCTACATATACCCCCCTCCCTGGGGGATGGACATAGAAAAGTGGGTGAAGAGAGACATTGGTGAGTGTGAGACATGACAAAATAGTAACAATTTATAAATTATCAAGGGTTCATGAGGGAGGGGTTACAAGGAGGGAGAGGGAAATTGTACGAGTTGTATGAGCCCCCAGCAAAATTATTTAGAAAGGGAAAAAAGAGGCTAAAAAAAGAAATAAAGATACGAATATTTTGTTCATTTTTGCTGACGGTTTACACGGCAGGTTAAATTCACATTCAATAATTTCTCCATGACTTGTTCAGTGGCAATGGTTATCATCTACACAAGGTGTTAATATCTCCATATTTCTGTTCCAGTCCTTCCGTTTCTGTTCATCTATAGCTTCTTGGTCCTTCAAATTCCCTTCTTTGTTCTAGCAGCAGTTTTTGACCCTTGGGTCTCAGATGGATATTTTTTTACTCATTAAATCTCTTTGCTCATAAATTTAACACCAATTTTTGCATGTTTACATTTTCTCTTTACTACAAGTCCCAAATTTCCTTCCTATAGCTTTGGAAGCTTCTTTATCATTTGTATTCTGTCTTTAAAAAGCATTCAATTCTCTTACACTGCCCTATGTTGTTCTCATATATAGCGCAGCAACCCAAACACACCTCTCTTATTTCAAAATTGTCTTCTTTCTTCTAAAATCCTCAAGAAATTATCATGTCTAGAATTAATTTCAAATAAACATTTGGAAAATGAAGTCATTATAGATACCACAGTTAAAATGTATTTTCTTATACCATTGAAAAAAGTAAGTTTTAAAGCAAAAATGCTCAACAATTGCACAGGTCAAGAATCACTTATTTTAAATCTTTGGAGTCTAATGTGTTTGGAATTCAAAACGTTTTGTATTGTGAAAAGATATTTGAGGAAATGCAAATAAAGTATATTACATAATACCCCAGTCAGGCTAGAATAGCACCTTAAAATTAACATATTAATATATCTGAAGTAGGGCCCCAAAAATATCAAATGGGAAGCAGATGCCCTCTTCAATAAGTGGTACTGGAAAAAATGGGTATCTACCTGCAGAAAAATGAAGCAAGATCTTTATTTCACTCGATGCACAATAATAAACTCAAGGTGGATCACAATCTTGAGGTAAAACCTCAAACTATTAGGGCCATCAATGAGGAAATTAGGCCAACCTGAGAACTTTGGTACAGGGAATACATAGGCTGCCAGAAATGGAGAAGGACACAAACACAGAGGAGGCACAAATTGACAAGTGGTATATAATGGAGATAAAACATCTGTGCATGGGTTGAGCACCGGTGGCATAAGTGGTTGAGTGCGGGACTGCGGCCCACAGGCTTAGTGGTTCATATCCAGCGGCAGCTCTCAGGAGCAGCACTGGATAGCTCCCACGACCACCAGAGGGCAGTGATGCCCACGCCCCCCCCCCCCAAAAAAAAACAAAACATCTGTGCACATTGAAAGAATTCACCAAGAGAGTAATACGAGAGCCCACAGACTGGGAAAACATCTTTAGCAATGACACATCAGACAAAGGCCTTACTACTAAAATCTACAATACCCTGATAGCTTCCAAAAAGAACAAAACTGTTCACTGAGGAGGTGGGAAAAGGACCTGAACAGAAGTTTCACAGAGGCAGGAACCCGAGCGGCCAATAAACATATGAAAATATGTTTCCGATCATTAGCCATGAGAGAAATGCAAATTAAAACAACAAATGAGATATCACCTAACACCCTCAAAGATAACCCAATTCAAAAGCTCAGAAAGCAACAAGTGTTGGAGGGGCTGTGGAGAAACAGGAACTCTCATCCACTGCTGGAAGTCCTGTAGGTATGGACAGCCACTATGGAAATAGGTTTGGCGATATCTAAAACAGATGGAAGTTGTGCTACCATACAACCCAGCAATCCTCCTTCTGGACATATACTCAGAAGAGGTATGAAACAAACCATGGCCTGACACCTGTGCTCCAATGTTCATTGTGGCACAGTTCACAATTGCAAGGAGTTGGAAACAACCCAAATTTCCATTAACTGATGAATGGATTAAAAAGCTGTGGTACATACATACAATGGAGGATTACACATAAGTGAAAAGCAGTGGCGAAAGCATGAAGTATATTGCTGCATGGGAAGAACTGGAGAAAATTATGCTAAGTGAAGTAAGCCAAGCACAAAAGGACAAGTATAGCATGAGTCTCCTGAGGTAAGCTTAAAAAATGCAAAAGGGGCATAGGGAAAAAAGCTACTGTATACAGAAATTCCTGGGGTGAGACCCACGTAGAATGGCAGAGGTCAGACCAAATCCAGGGTTACATATGGTAGCCAACTGAGGGGGGATGGGAGGAGATGGCGATGTGTAGTGGAGGAATGGGGCAGCAACCCACCCAAGGGGAACATATTGTTTATATCTCCAAAGGGAAAGAGGAACCACACTTAAACCCAGTATTCCAGGATATGAATGCAGCATGACAGCATGGTGCGGGGAGCCAGTGGAGGGGTCTGATGGCCCAGCCCCAATCCCAACTACATGGACAGCTGCCCCTCCCCCCAAGACAGTTGGCTTTGGAGGATAGCACTGAGGTTGCAGCTCACAAAGAGGGACATGTCTGACCAGGGTACATGAGAGCAAATGAAGGGGGAGGAAGAGAGAGTGGGAGTGCATCTTGGCCCACTGAACCTCAAGGACGATCTCCCCACTCAGAACAGTCATTGCACAGAGAGGACCATATGGCCAGCTCCACTATGAAATACGGTGTCCCTCACTGTCCCAAGGTTCTACGGGGACAACAGTGGAGTAGCAGGATTAGGGGTGCACCCAGTCTGAACCCACCACACAGAGGTAGGGATGTGCAGAAGACCAGCAGAAGGGACAGAGTATGGTGTTCCCGAGGGAATGCCAAGGATATACTTTGAGGCCAGGATGTGGTACCCCATGGATTCAACCAGACAACACTACTGGAAGTCAACGAACAGACCTTGAACTATTTACAGGTTTTTCTTTTGTTATTATTATTTTTTTACTTATTTATATATTTTTTGGACATTGGTTTTTTTGTTATTGTTATTGTTTTGTTTTCTTTTATCACTTCATCTTGCAATGTCTTGTTTTTCTGTACATATGGTTGCCTATGCAGGTATATCTAGAAAAGATAAGCTGGATGAACAGTCTGGAGGAGGAAACAAAAGGACTGACAGTTTCAGGGGCAACATGGGAGATGGGGAGGTGGGAGAAAGGAGGTGATGCTGTCTATCCCAGAGATAAGGGAACAATGATCAAAGTTCAGTGACAGGGTAGGTCTAACAGACCTGATAGGAATTGATCAGAAGTAATGTAACCGAGAGAAATTACTGAAATTCAAATGGGGGATGTGCATGATAGTGGGATAAGAGGAAAGTAGAAGGAAATAGAGGTGGGACCTGGGAGGCAAAAAAGGGGCATCTATAGAGGTCTAAATATAGGCGTAAACATAGATGAATATACCTATATATGTTAATGGGGAAATAGATCTATGTGCATATACTTATAGGGTTAGCATTAAGGCACCAGATGGACATTGGACCTCCACTCAAGTACTTCCTCACTTTGTTCTATTAAATTGGCATTCCTTGATGTGCACCTTCCCAACACAATCACTGAAGATAAATGTGTGCACAAGCATAAGTGACAAAGAAAGTTGATGGTGCCTGGCTATCAAAGATATGGTGTCTGGGGTCTTAAAGGCTTGGAAGTAAACCAGTGGCCATCTAGCTCAGAAGCAACAAAGTCCACATGGAAGAAGCACACCAGACTGTGTGACCACCAGACGTCGAAGGGATCAGGCATCAAAGGACTAAAAATTATATTATTGTAAATGAGGGGGAGTGCAGCTTGGGGACCCAAAGTTCATCTGCAGGTGAAGCGACATCTCCTTACAGAAGGAGGGAGGAGACAAGCCAATCAGGGGACAGTGTAGCAACGATGAAATATGCAACTTTCAAAACAAACAAAAAAGAAATTTGCAACTTTCCTCTAGTTCTTAAATGCTTCCTCCCTCCCACTATCATGATCCCAATTCTACTTTACAAATCCAGTTAGACCAGAGGATGTACACTGGAACAGATAGGAACCAGAAATATGGGGAATCCAGGACAGATGATCCCTTTAGGACCAGTAGTGAGAGGGGCGCTATCAGGAGGGTGGAAGGAAAGTGGAGTAGAAAGGGGGAACCAATGAAAAGGATCTACATATAACCTCCTCCCTGAGGTACAGACAACAGGGAAGTGGGCAAAGGGAGACATTGAACAGTGTACAATATGACAAAACAATAATAATTTATAAATTATCAAGGACCCATGAGGAAGCGGGGAGCGGAGAGGGAGTGGAAAAAGGAGGAGTTAATACCAAGGGCATAAGTAAAAAGAAAATGTTTTGAGACAGATGATGGCAACAAATGTACAAATGTGCTTTGCAAACAACGAATGTATGTACAGATTGTACTAAGAGTCATATGAGCCCTAAATAAAATGATTTAAAAAAAAGAAAAACGAAGTAGGTTATTTATACTAACATGTCATATGCTTATTACTATGATTGAAATTAATAAACTATGTTTAATTCTCAAAATACATATATATCTGAAGTAAAATAAAAGTGTGATCATGTATGTAATTTTGCTCTTCTCTGTACCACTGAGTAGATTGTGACTCATGTGGAACCACAGGGGCAGAGTAGAACTGCTGCTGTGGGTTTCTGAAGCTGTGAGAAAACCTCATTTTTCTCCCATGTCTTTTGCACTTATAGAAGGAGGAAGTGCCTTTGTCCTTTCATCTTTCTCCCTTGGAGTGGCCGGTGGTCTCAAACTGCTGATCTTGCAGTCAGCAGCCCAACAGGAAGAGTTCTTTGTCCTATGGGGTCACTAGTAGTCAGTATAGATTCTGTGGCAGGGAGTTTGCTTTGGAATTTGGGATAATGAATGACTACTGGTTGGGTTGTGGGTTAACACTTTGGGCTGCTAACTGCAAGGTGGACAGTTTGAAACCACCAGTTGTTCTGATGAAGGAATCTGAGACTATCAGCTCCTGTAAAGATTTCCAGCACCAGAAATTCATAGGGACAGGTCTTCTCTAAAAAGGGTTGTTTTGAGTCAGAATTCACTCAATTAACAATGAGTTTTGGGGGTTTGGTCATCTTAATCAGCTAACATTTTCCAGTCAAAAGAATCTTTTGAAAACAAAAGAAAAATCCTTATTTCCAGAGTTTTGGGGACTTCAATACTTAATTGAAGACCTATATGAGCATTTCAACTTTCCATCTACTAGCAAGTTCGACCAATTCTGTCTGCGTACTTCTCAAATCTCTGTCCGTTTCCACCATAAACTATTCTAGAGAAAGCTCCTTTAGGTCTCTCATCTAGAGGAGTTGAAGACTTCTGACTTTTCCATGTGTATCTCACTTGTCTCCTAGTCATTTTTCATGCTCCTACCAGACTAATCTTTCCAAATTGTTAGCATGATCATGTAACTGCTTTGACTTTCCCCTGCCCCAAAGATAAAAATCCAAACAAATTCCTACAAAATCAGAGCTCTAGTAGCCACTATAACTTTCTCCAGTGCTGTAGCCCCCTCAGACACTATGTTAAAACCCAGCCAAATTCATTGCCATCAAGTCTTACTCCTGAGGAGCTGCTGGTGGGTTCGATCAACCTTGAAGCTAGTAGTTAGCAGTTCAACAATTAACCTGACAGTGCCACCAGGGTATACCGTACATTATGTTATGGCCATGTTAACCTATTTATAGTTTCTCAATGTCCCAAGGAGTTTCTTGCCTTTGCTTAAAATTGCCCTTATGCCAGGAGCCCCAGGAGCCATGAGGTTAGTAGATCAAAAACAGCCTCTCCTCAGAACAATGAGGCTTTCTACTCCCATAAAGAGTTTCCATCTCAGAAACCCACAGGGACAATTTTGTCCTGACCTACAAAGTCACGGTGAGTCAGATGGCAGTGAATTTGATTTGGATTTGCCCTTAAGCCCTTTATCAGGCAGTGACATCCAATCCATCTCATCTCCTTTGACCTCAGGTTCAGCTCCTTTACAAAATTAACCAATAAACTCTCATTCCATTTAGCATTTAGAATATTCAATGCCTTCATTTGCTTCTCTGTCTGTTATTCAATTCTGTGTCTATATTGCTCATCACAGCTCCTGGTAACGAATAGGTGCTCAATAAGTCTGGTGCGAATTAGGTTCTATGACGGGAAGAAACTGGCATGTGCCATGGAGCAGCTGGCGACTCCCAGCAACCGCTACGGGTCAGAGTAGCACTGTCCTGCAGGGTTTCTTGGACTGGAATCTTTCAGGAGCTAAGCACCCATAGTGGTTTCAAAACGCCAACCCTGGGGGTAGCAGCCAATTGCTTCATCTTTGCACCGCTAAGGATCCCTGCAGACCTTCTTCTCATTGTCATCAGGTTCATTCCAATTCATAGCAACCCTATGTAGGGGTTCTGTGTCTGTACATGCTTAACAGAGCAGACAGCTTCCTCTTTCTCTCATTGGGTGGCTGGTAGGTTTGAACTTCGGACCTGGTAGTTAGCAGCACAATTCTTTTAAAAATGGAATTTTAATATTTTGATCTAGGGTACAGCTAAATATGTATGCTAAAAATGTTAGTGAGGGGCATAGTGGTTGAGTGCAGGACTGCGGCCCACAGGGCTGGCGGTTCAAATCCAGCAGCAGCTCTCCAGGAGTAAGGTTGGGCCTCCCACTGCAACCCCCCCAAAAAAACAAAAGCAAACAAAATGCTAGTGCAACATATTAAAACCTATTTAAAAGAAAACAAAATTGGTTCTATTTTCACAGAACAAATTTCTAATATTTATATGTAATACACACAAATATATATACATCTCCATTTCTATATACTACACATACAAAGATTGATATGTATTTATGCAACAGCACAAGTGTTACCATGTATGGAGTTGAAGGATCACTAGTGAGAATCCCGGTGGCTGGCGTGCAGCTATTGGTCTTCAACTGGCAGTTCATTCCAGCATTACTTTCTGTCTCTAAGGGTTCACTCATGTAAAATCTAAAACAGGATTGATAAATCAGCCCAGGTGGGAGAATCATAAATCTAGCATTTGAACATGTAGTTAGTATCTAACCTTTGAGGCATTGCTAATATTGACTAACAGATGAGAGATAATAGATAGCAATCACAAAACAATGTAAAAAAAGATCATTGACAATTTACTATATGACATTAGCTTCTTATCATTAGTGAATTATTTTTTCAGCTTAGCTTTGACATATAATGACAAATTTAAACGTTTCTGCATTGACAAAGTATGAGAATACATAGAAAAAAGTTAAATGGAGTTTTTCCATAAGGTGACTTAAATGAATATTTTTCTCTAAACCGGTGGTTCTCAACCTTCCTAATGCCCAAAACCTATAATACAGTTCCTCATGTGGTAGTGAACCCCAAACCATAACATTATTTTCGTTGCTACCTTATAATTGTCATTTTGCTACTGTTGTGAACTGGGTGACCTCTGTGAAAGGGTTGTTTGACCCCCCAAAGGGGTCACAACCCACAGGTTGAGAACTGCTGCTCTAAACTATTGTGATAGCCTATGTTGAGAGAAAAAAAAAACCAACAACACCAGTAAACCTTGTGGTGGTGGGTGAGCATATGCAGTCTAATCTGAGGTCAGAGGCATAAGTCTTAAATGCTGAGCTCCACCAGGCTACTCACTAACCAGATAACCTTGACTAAATAGTTCAATCTCTGAATGTCTTATTTGTAAAATGAGGCTAGACAATGGATTATCTATATGCTTCACAGAACAAAGTTTTTAAAATGAAGTTTGGGGGCAATAAATAATACCAGAGGAAATATTTTGTCAAAGTAAAAGAGAAAAGGACACAAACTCTCTCAGACACCTCTTCTTCCCGGACCCAGTGCACGGGATTGCCACAATTGTAAATGTCATTGAATTTTCCAAGCAACCCTGTGAAGTGGGTATCGTCAATTCTCATTTTAAGGATGAGAAAAGTGAGCTTCAGAGAAGATAAATAATTTGCTCAACATCCTACAGTTGGTAAGTGGCACCGCCATCAAGCCTGTGCACTTCCCACCATACCCTGTGGCCTCTGCATTTTGCAGCTATATCACAGCGATGTATCCCAATATCTTATGCAAATTTCTTCCTTATTACAAGATGATCAAACCCCAATGATTGGCTGTAGGTACTGAACTTTCTCTAGACAGATTTCTTTATAATCTGATTCCAAAACTAGATTCCCACTTAGAAAATGTTTCCATCAGTGCAGATTTATTATCCTTCTTTACTACGTCGACTTCACCTCATCCCTTTAATTCACCCGAGAACCCTCCTCTACTTCCCATAATACACATCCCAATGTGACTATATATGCATATAACCCTCTACTCCGCATACACTGTAGAACAAACCCTAAGATACGATCCTCGACTCTAAGTGATGGTCTTTATTTTGTGCTCCTCATCTGATGTATTTACATTTAACTTCTATCTAGATAAAAAGTAAACATTTCTTTGTTTTGGCAGTTTAAAAGGCCTGAATTAACTTGAGGACACACAGCAATATGGAGACTGAGTCAAAACCCTAGAGCAAGAATGTTCCAATCCAAATCCCAATCCAGACACTTAAAAACTATATAAGGTTAGTCATATTAAAGGCTCTCTCACTGGATTCAATCAACAAATATTCACTAAATATCTATGAGGTGTCAGGCACAATTCTTGGTGCATGGACTATGTCTACATATAAAACATGCAAACAAGTCTGTCCTCATGGAACTTATGATCTAGTGAAAATAATACAACTGAATCAGAACTTATGATCTAGTGAAAAAATACTACTGAACCCAGATGATCACTTGGAAAATTAGATGAGCCATCATGTGTGAAAGACACATTTGGAATTCTGTACTCAAACTCTCAGCCAAACCCAAAAGAGGAGTATTCCTTTTCTGACACTCAAAATCTCAAAAAACTGACCGATCTCACCTTTGCTCAAGCAGTCCCTAGAACTTCCCGTCACTGTCATCTTATATGTTCCCACCCACGTTGCCTAAGCACTCTTCACTGAATCCCATATGTTCTCTCTCAGTCTGCTCCCCTGTTTTGCTGTGACTATGCTCAGTGCGTCCTTCCATTTAGTCATGAATCGAGAACAGGGTCTTCATAGCGGAAGTAATTTCCATTAAGAATTTATTTTCTTAAAGTTTTATGATGCTTTTGAAAATAGAATACCATATATACTCGAGTAAAAGCTGACCTAAGTACCAGCTAAGGCACCTAATTTTACCACAAAAATTGCATTAAAAATGTGCTGAAAAACTCAGCTTATACATGAGTATCGGTATAAATGGTTATATACACCAAAACACACACCAACTTCATAGTCTCCCCATATACAATTCAGGAACATTAATTACACTTTGAGTTGTGCAACCATTCTCTCCTCCCTTGAGTTTTTCCTTCTGCACAAGCATAAAATGTCCTGCCCTATAAGGTTTCTCTTTAGCCTTTCAAGTTGCTATTGTCCATTTGCTATCACATAGAAAGTTCTTAAAGCTTTTGCTCTAGTGAATCTCAACTACTGTTTGGTTAAGATGACTTCAGTGGTTCATTCACTCTCTGGTTAAGATGACTTCAGTGGTTCATTCACTCTCCATGCCTACAGAAAGTCTAGAATCCATGTGAATTTGAAATTCTGGTCTACATTTCCCCCTTTTGAACAACATTCTGCTTATAAAATCTTTGATCAAAATGTTCAGCAATGACAGTTGGGGACCATCCAGTTCTCCTCATAGAAAAGGAGAGGGTTGTTCCTGGAGGCAACCAGCCCCGCAGTCCATCCTTTCCACCTGCTCCAGAATCTCCTTCCTCCGCTTTTCAGTTATTCTATTGAGAATAACTGATATGCCTTGGATGACTGTTTGCAAGTTTGGAAGATCCCAGACATTATACTAGGAGGTGGAACAAATGCACTGAACACTTTATTAGACCAATTAACTGAGATGTCCCATGAAAATATGACCCTAAACCTTCAAGCCAAGGAACCAAATCCCATGAGGTGTTTGGTTTTACTAAGCATCCTCAGCAACTACTTTGGGGTTTGGAGGGGGCAGGGGCAGTATAATAGTACTATATTTAGTTTTCTGAGGAACTGTCACACTATTTCTCACACCAGCTGTACCCTACCAAAAATGAATAGCTATACTCTCCCCACATCAGCACTGACATTTGTTACTTTTTATTTGCCTTTTATTCTTGTTGATTTTGTTTTAAATATGAGCTATTCATGTATCTCAGGGTGGTCTGGGTTTACATCTCTCTGATGGCTAATAACACTGAGTGTCCTTTCATGAGTTTGGTGGTCATTTGATTGTCTTCATTGTTTAACTGTCTATTCGAGTTCTTTGCCCATTTTTATTAGGTTGTCATTCTATTACTAAGTTGTTAATACCACATATGTAGTTCATACTTTAACAGAGAAGTTAACCAACACAAATTGGAATCATATATAACAAATAAAGTTTGTCATTCAATAATTTAAGCACAACATCCTCAGAGTAGCATTTTATAACAAACAATCTTTACCTATAATTTTAAAACAATTATTTCATTCTTGTTTCTTTTGTAAGTCCCCTTTTTCTAACAAGTTCTGACTGGCTGCTTTTTACAAGTAACACCAACTTACCCTTTGGCTGGCACTTTTCCTAAGTTTAGATCTGTTTCAGGAAGCAAACAAAAAAAAGTGTTACATTATTTTTGCATACATACTTTTTCTTAAAAGTTCATTTCATTCAGGGCAGTGATACCACAAAAACAAAAGAAAACAAAAAATTTTAAAAATGCACTTCAAGTATTCATTGAAGCATAGACACTTACTTTGCATACAGCCAGCAAAATGAGATGGAAACTTATGTCACCACAGTAATGACATATATGGACTTTCCCATTAAAGCTAACAGGACCTTAAATTATTCAGTGAATAAAAATAAGTAAAATGATATTAAATTCACCCAGAAGCCTACTTCTGGAATATTAGCCATTGAGAAATCTATGCAGCGTAGTTTGACTCTGACACACAGAGTGGCCTCGTGAATCGGTCTTGCTAATGTTAAATTATTCATTAAATTTACTTTACTTGAGCACTTATTATGTGCCAGAGACCGACCTGGTGCTAAAGATACAGCAATGAACAAAAATGTTGATAGAATTCCCCGCTTTCATAGAGTTTGCATTCTATTGAAGATAGAAAACAGATAAGACAAATAAGTAAATACTAGACAGTGATAAGTGCTAAGAGAAAAAGTCAGAGAAAAGAAGTCAGAGCTATGTTGGTGAGGGAGAGAGGTGCAACTTTGAGACAGGATTCACTCTAAGGTTAAGCATCTCTTATCTGGATAACCTCCCTAAGATAAAGGAAGCCTCTGGAGGGATTTGAGCAAAAGAGAGACATGATTGGGCCACTATGTAAAGAATGGGATGTGGGACAGTGGTTCATGGAAAAGATTATGGTAACATGAACCAGAATGGTATCCATGGAGATAATGAGAAGGGGTCAACTTTTGGAGTACAGGAGGAGTGCTTGTGAGTGGAGATATTAATTTCATTCTCCTCACCAAGTAACTAATATAGACGGCATTAGCCTGAATGAGATCACGAGGAAATTAGTAAGTGAGTGGACTTCAAATAGGCTCATGGAAAAAACAAATACAAGAGAATGAGATTTTCCCATGAGCTTTTGAGATCTCCCTCATTTAGTTCAGGAGAGAAATGAGAAATTGACAAAAGGAATGAAAAAAAAAAGGAATGAAAAAAAAGTCAACAGTCAGTTTGAGGGAAAGCATGGAGACCAGTGAAGAATATGAGTCCAAGAAGAGGGAGTACTGAACTGAGTGACCATGCTGCCAATGGGTCCAGTAAGAATCTAAGAAAGGACCATAGGGTTTAGCAATCTCGAAATCACTGGTAACTGTGCAAAGAAGCGGTACAGTGGTGTACTGGATCCAAAAATCACAACCTACAGCAAATTTATCAGGAAATCTGTTGGCTTTGCCTTCAAAGTATATCCAAATGAGGAACCAGGAGAATTGACACGATTTCAGTATTATGTCATTGAAATAATGAACATATTAAATCTCTCACATGGTTGGTAAGTTTTATTACTAGATATGTTATTGGTAAAGAGTTGGTCTTTTCGCTTTTTTTGTAGGACCTGCAGCAATTCCTATCATTCTTGATATTGATAATTCATGCTTTATTTCCTTACTTTTAATTACTTTGGGTTTGTTTTATTGTTTTTTTTTTATATCTTGCGATGACTCTTTGATTTTCATCCTTTTTTCAGAACTAAAAGAAGCCCTTAAAGATATATATTTTCCTCCAACTTTATCCCACAAATTTGATAAGTAGCATTTTCATTTTATCATGTTTAAACTTCGACTATGGTGTCTTTTTTTGACCCACATGTTCCCTAAAAGCATATTTCATAGTTTTAGCTATATGAGGATTGTGGCAGTCACCTAATCTGGTGTCAGTTTGAGGAGTAAGAGTGTAGAGGTGCGGTCTAGCCTGTCATTCTGGAGACAACCAATGAGACCTCTGTGTGGGCGTGGGTTTCTTTTCTGAGAATTCTGGTACTTCCTTCTTGACAGCGGGAGATAACGCTCTCATTTGCTTGGAGACTTTCAGCTGCGAAGGCTGGCGAGACATCCCTGAGGAGAAGCCACATAGACCTATCCTGAGGCGACAAGAAACCTGGACCTAGAGAAGCCACGTGGAGACTCCGACCAGCGCTGGGAAACCTTCCTACCCACTGGCTTGTGGTCATTCTGCATTCGGTGTCACTGCATGTGCTTCGTGAGTCTAAAGAGGACTTATAGCCTGGTATCGGACATATGGACTAGTATCAGACTTATGACCTTGGACTGGACAGGATTGGAATGTTTTCTTAATGTACAGTAGCTCTTATAGATGTATAGTAGCTTATAGATGTGCTATACATCTTATAGATATATAGTAGCTCTTATAGACTCTTATATACATATGCATGCTTATGAATGTATCTCTAGTCTACCTGGACTAACAGAAGGATCTTCTACTCATCTCTTTTGTTATTGAATCCTAATTAAAATATAAATAGATTAATCTCATTATTGTATAAGAACACAATTAAATGGGTTTATTTTAAAAATGCATGGTTACTTTAACTTTTTAAAATCACTTAATGTAATTCATTACATTAGAATTCTAGAGAAAATTCATATGATTCTGATTATAGAAAAAGAATCAATAAAATTCTAGCTTTCATTCATGATTGAAAATCTTAGCAAACTATAAATAGAAGTAAACTTTCCTAATGACAAATATAACATCTACAAAAAATTACAGCAAGTGTTATACTTAGAAGTGGGATATTGAATGGGCTGAGCCCCGGTGGTGTAAGTGGTTGAGTGCGGGACTGCGGCCTGCAGGCTTGGCGGTTCAAATCCAGTGGCAGCTCTCAGGAGCAGCACTGGGTAGCTTCCATGACCACCAGAGGCAGTAATGCCCCTCCCTCCCAAAAAAGTGGGATATTGAAAGCTTTCCCCCAAGAGTCAAGGGCAAACCAAGTATGCCTATCACCTATATCATCAACATAAAAGAACTAATAGATATAAAGATTGAAAAAGATGAAGCAAGGTTGTCATTATTTTTAGGTGGGTTAGTCATAAATATTAAAAAATCCAGAGGGATTTACAGGTAAATTATCAGACTTAAGAATGAAATTAAGTAATGCTACTGAATACAAGTTCGATATTCAAATATAAAAATTTAAATGCTATTTACAATAAAATAGACATATACATCTAAGAACAAAGCTAACAAAATATATGCAAGATCTATACATGGATTATCTAAAAAATATTATGGAGAGAAGTTAAATACTCAAGTGAATTGAAAGATTTGATAAGCATATTGATTAGAAGACACCACGCTGTAAAGATGTCCATTCTGTTTAAAATTCAGGAGGGAAATAAAGAACCAGCCAAAGGCCTGGGGCTGAACAACTGAGAGGAGTTTGTAGAAAGGAACATATCTAATTAGAACTAGTCTGAGGGAGAATATGAAGACAGCAAGTAGAATAACTGTTGGAAAAGAGAGAAATTGGGTCAATAGCTAGAGAGGGAAGCAAAATAAAGAGAGGATTTGTTTGTATACAAATGAAAATGGTCCACAGATGAGGAGGGTGTGGGAGGTCAGGTAGGGCTTATCAAGGGCAATGTAACCTAGAGGAACTACTGAAATCCAAATGAAGGCTGAGCATGATAGTGAAACAAGAGGAAAGTAAAAGGAAATAGAGGAAAGAACTAGGAGGCCAAGGGCATTTATATAAGTCTAAATACAGACATGTACATATATAAATATATTTACATATGATGATAGGGAAATTGATTTATGTACATATATTTATAGGTTTAGCATCAAAGTGGCAGATGGACATTGGGCTTCTACTCAAGTGCTTCTTCAATGCAAGGACACTTTGTTCTATTAAACTCGCATTCCATGATGCTCACCTTCTCAACACCATCACTGAAGCCAAAGCCGGCGCATAAGCAAATGTGGTGAAGAAATCTGATGGAAAGATATAGTGTCTGAGGTCTTTAAGGCTTGAAGGTAAACAAATGGCCATCTAGCTCAGAAACAACAAAGCCACATGGAAGAAGCACACCAGCCTGTGTGATCATGAGGTGTCGATAAGATCAGGTATCGGGCATCAAAGACCTGGAACAAAAAAAAATCCTATCATTGTGAATGAGGGATAGTGGAGAGTGGAGACACAGAGCCCATATGTAGGCAATTGGACATTCCCTTACAGAAGGGTCGTGGGGAGAAGACACGCCAGTCAGGGTGCAGTGTAGCAATGATGAAACACACAACTTTCCTCTAGTTCTTTAATGCCCCCCTCCACTATCATGATCCCAATTCTACCTTACAAATCCAGAGCATGCTAGAGCATGCTAGACCAGAGCATGCACAGAGGTACAGAAAAGCTTGAAACACAGGGAATCCAGGACAGATACACCCCTCAGAACCAATATTAAGAGTAGCCATACAAACAGGGTAAGGATAAAATGGGGGAAGGGGGATATGATCACAATGATCTACCAATAACCCCTCCTAGGGAGATGGACAATAGAAAAGTGGGTGAAGGGAGACATCAGTTAGTGTTAGACATGGAAAAATAATAATAATAATTTTTAAATTATCAAGGGTTCATGAGGAAGGAAGGGAGGGAGAAAAAATGAGGAGCTGATACCAAGGGCTCAAGTTGAAAGAAAATGTTTTAAAAATGATGATGGGATAGTTCAGAAGCAATGAAGCCCACATAGAAGAAGCATACCAGCTTGTGGGACCACGAGATGTTAAAGGGATCAGTTATCGGGCGCCAAGAACTAAAAATCATACATTGCGTGCTCACCTTCCTGATATGATCACTGATGACAAGTGTGCATAAGCAAATGTGGTGAAGAAAGCCGATGGTGGCCGGCTATCAAAAGATATAGCGTCTGTGGCTTGAAAGTAAACAAGCAGCCATCTAGCTCAGAAGCAACAAAGCCCACGTGAAAGAAACACACCAGCCTGTGTGACCACGAGGTGTCAAAGGGATCTGGTATCAGGCATCAAAGAACTAAAAATTATATCATTATAAATGAGGAGGAGTACAGATTTGGGACCCAAAGTCCATCAATAGGTGAAGCGACATCTGTTTACAGAGGGGTTGCAGGAAGGAGATGAGTCAGTGAAGATACAGTGTAGTAACAAGGTACAGTGAAATAGGTAGCTTTTCTCTAGTTCTCAAATGCTTCCTCCCACCCACTATCGTGCTCTCAATTCTACGTTACAAATCCAGCTAGACCAGGGGATGTACACTAGAGCCGGAAACTTGGGGACTTTAGGATAAATGATCCCTTCATGACCAGTGGTGGGAATGGTGATACCGGGAGGGTGGAGGGATGGTGGAATAGAAAGGGGAAACCAAAGTCAGGGATCTACATATAACCTCCTCTCTGGGGCACGGACAATGCGGAAGTGAGTGAAGGGACACATCATACAGTGCGCAATATGAAAAAGTAACAACAATGTGTAAATTATTAAGGTTCATGGGGGAGGGGTGGGAAGAGGGCAGGGAAATATGGGGAGCTGGTACTGGGGGCCTAAGTAGAGGGAGGATGTTTTGAGAATGATGATGGCAACAAGTGTGCAAATGTGGTCTGCATACAATTGATATATGTATTGATCATGATGGGAGTTGTATGAGTCCCCAATAAAATTATTTATTTAAAAAAAAAGGAGGGGGAAAGAGGAGCTTATACCAAGGGCTCAAGTAGAAAATATTTGGAAATGAAGATGGCAACATGTGTACAAACATGCTTGATACAAATGATGTATGGAATGTTACAAAAACTGTAAGAGCCCCCAATAAAATCATTGAAAAAAAAAAAACTCTGGGGCTGAGCCCCGGTGGCGTAGTGGTTGTGCGCGGGACTGCGGCCCACTGGGACGGAGGTTCAATTCCAGCAGTGGAGCTGGGCCTCCTACTCCCACCGCCGGAGAGCAGTGATGCCCAAAAAACA